>JAJJWW010006215.1:0-31182 GCA_023531295.1 Papaver armeniacum | reverse complement strand
TGTGTTCAAAATGAATAAAGTCATATGAAGTGTTAGAGCATAGCTCGGTTGAACCCACCAAGCATTGGTATGTCAAGTTTGGTTGTCATATTTTAGTGAATCAAAACTCATTTAAAGAGTCGCTTGATTATTTACTAGAGTCAACTTCGTATAGTTAGCTTGAAAGTATTAGGATATGAGACATTACAAGTATTGTGAAGACTTGAAGAAGTGAAGAAGTAAGAAGCTACAACGACAACATCATCCTTCCACTTGAGGTTAGTGATATTTGACTTGAACTGTTTCATTCCCTAACGTATCTTTCAAGTTGTACATATTGAAAACAAAATGCAAAGCATGAACACTCTAGTTAGACATAGTATTAAGGAATACAATACGAGGTTTATTGCTTAACCATTAAACTTTGTAGATAAGACATAGACATAATCGTTTAAATGCTATTGTGATTATGTATGGGTATGAGGTGAGGATTTCATCCTAGGAAACAATGTTTTACATGTGTTTTAAGGAAGTAAATTCATGAACTTGTTTTTTGAATCGAAAAGGAAATCGCCAGGCGTTATTGGTATTGTTATTCATTGCATATCTTGTGAACAACCAATATGTGTGATTAGTATAACCGCTCATGAATTGTTTGTGTTCTTGGTAAAATTATTCACAAAGGCTTGATTTTTGTATTGGTATGACTTTTATTAGTGAAACCGATCTTAAGTATTCACCTGAGATGGTATGATCGAGTTTGTGATTTTGTAAGACCGACTGGGGTAAAGGGGAACCCATCCTAGTAAGAGATGCAACACATCACAAAGGGGAATCGATCCTTGTATGAGGTGCAACATGTTTTAGCAGAAAGGTAAACCGATCCTATGGACATGTGCAACACGTTTTTAGGCAAAGGGGAACCGATCCTATGGACATGTGCAACACATTCAAGTTAGATACCATATATATATGGGTAACCGATCCTAGTACCTAGTCAACCGAATTTTGGAAAGCTAGTGTGACGATGCACAAGACTCACATGGAGGTAGAACCGAAACTTGTTTTGGTAGAACCGTTAAACCCATGATTGGTGTTCTTGATCAATCACATAGTTCTTGAAAGTCAGATGAACCAATTCTAAACTTGTTTGGAAGTGTGGCAAATCGGTTTCAAGATTGTAAGTATGAAAGAGGACTTACAGAGTAAGGATGTCGACATACTTTGAACATGTGCAATAACGCTTATCTTTAATTATTCAAAGTTATTCCATAATAGCTAAAGGAAGAAAATCCCAGGATCGAAACATAAATAAGTTAAGAATATTTTATTTAAGGTTTTTAATTTTATTTTAGGAAAATGGGAATTAGTAATGTGAATTTACTAGTTGAAGATTTTCCAAAGAGATTTTCGGTTAATATTTTGGACAGTGCATTTCCAAGAATTATGGAAACCGAATTTGGAATATATTGCATATCTTGAGAATATTTTCGGTTTTGGAAATTTCTTGGTGTCCAAACTTCCTTGTCTATAAATACTTGACAGCAAACTTCCTCGGTTGTGTTTTTACTGGTGAAGCCGCCTATTCGGAGAGGAGAGTAACCTAATTAGGCGAAATCTCTTACGCCCGCTCAGTTTAAAGTCTTTTTTGGGATTGAGAAGCTCTATTAGTACCGTTGGTGGGAAACTAGATAATTGTGGTTTATCTTGTGTTTTCGATTGATTTGATTGACTAACGGTGGTTGAACTTTGATTGCACCTAGTTTGTTTATGCTTGAGAATCATCTCTCCTAATATAAGATTCACTCAAACTAGATCGAAGTTTCGACATGGATCTTCAGACTGTTTGTAGATCTAAAGACGTCTTGTGATAATCCATTGTTAACAGACTCCGTTCTGTGCATGATTGATCACAAGAGATTCAAGTTGTTGTGTGCAGGCGTTTATTAAAGATCTAAGAAGATTTGAAGACAAAGAAGATATTGAGATTTCTGATTTGGGGTTCATAATCTTTGGTGTGCACAATACTTGTTTCGGTATAAAGGATCCAACTATAATCAGTTTATCCTTGTGGTAGATTAGATTGATTAGTTGTGTATATCGGCATCAATACAATTCTTTTTGATTAAAAGTATTGATTGCAAAATCTTAACAATTATCTTTGGTAGTTGAGAATAAGATAGATCTAAGAACCTGACGAAGGAGTTTATTGAGATAAACAAAAGAGACTTTGTCGAACTCACATCACTTGGTTGAAAAGAGTTGCTACCAAACAGATTGGTTGTTCCTTTACTGTTTGGAATACAAACTAAAGGAATTGTTCCAAGTAGGTGACTTATTCATAAGTTGGAGGCGTGGGAATACAAACGGAACTAGGTGAACTATAGGTTTAGTTGCTTGGTCTCAACTATATGAAGTTGGTTTGATTTTGTATAGCGGCTTAATCCTGAGAGTATTCAATTCTGGACAAGGTCCCGGGGTTTTTCTGCATTTGCGGTTTCCTCGTTAACAAAATCTTGCTGTGTCTTTTACTTTTCTATTTCCGCAATTATAATTAGAAGTAAAATACACAAACGTTAATTCTTATTTTACTTGATAGTAATCCTATTGTGTTTGGTTAAGTTCGAACCTCTTATATAGTAAACATACTTCGTTGTTGTATTGTCTTGATCTTGTATCCATAGACAATCACACGAAGTGTGAACCGATTAGTTGCATTGTCTCGACTCCGTCCATAGACAATCACTTTCGGAGAAAGGACTTATAGGTAGGAAAAGTTTTAGCTTGAGGTATATTTGGGTACCCTTGCCTTTTCAATTGGTATCAGAGCAGGCAAATACGAAAATATCTAACAGTCTGTGTTTGGTGCGATCCAACCTATAAGAAATTGAATCTAATGGTCGATTCAGTTAACGTAACGGCGGGATTTGATTACTTCAAAAATTCGTGGTGGAAGACACGTATGAAGTATGTAATACTCCTATTCCTAAACCTGTTAGGAATTATGCTTCTGTATGTCTTGAGTGACTTACATCCTTTGGCTATCATACGATTGTATATCATTGATACAATGGCCTATGAGACAAGTCGTATCTTGAAAATGCATAAGATTCTGCTCAAAATTTTTATGAACATCGGCTATTGTGTTCTGGGAAAATCAGGATTCTTAAATATATTTTGGATGGCCTACCAAAGTATATACATGTACATTTTCAGATCAAGAACTATCAATGTTTCGCTTTTTAGGATGCGATTTTGGAAATTAGGTATTCCTGTAAGGAATGAGTTTTCAATTAATAATTCTATTAACATTGGATTGCTTCATACACCTCACAACTGTTTTAATGAAGCAAGTGATCTTTTGAAACATCACAAGGTTTATGATTTTGATGGTATTTTTAACTAATATCATACCTTGTTCAAATTTATCTCTATATACTCTAGTAAATTCTTGAATAAATTTCAAGTAATATTATCAAATTCTGGTAATAAAAGAGTAAACAGATTTTTGGACAAAAAGATGGAATCAACCCGAAATAAAGATCCAGTCCATGAAAAACCGGTTTTCCAAAAGAAAGACCTAGATACAAAATCGGAATTGTTTCCCCACAAGCCTTGGTTTCCGATTTTGGTAATATTCCCTAAAACTAATTATTTCCGGTTTTTGATGTCATGTCTTCCTATAAAAGATAACCTCTTGTTATGTGTTCAAACATATTGGGGAAGATTGGTCAAAACCGTAACTAGGGCTTTTCATATTTTCGCAAGTATGAGAAAGAGGAAAACAAGAGAAGAAAACTCTGAATTATAAAAGTATGTCTTGAATCCTTTTATTCCTCCAAGGGAAGTTGAGAAAATCAAGTATCCTCACTTGATCAAAGGGAAGCATGTTCTTACAAATTTTGTAGATAACACATGTTATGAAAGATATCAAGCTTTGAAGGGAGTAAGCTTGATAGACGCATTTATGTGTCTATTTTGATCTCAATTATATGTATTGTTAGTGCTCGATTTTGTAGTTATTTAATTATTTTATGTTTTTGTAGGTGTTTTTGGAGAAATAAGCTTTTGCGGAGAAATTGGCTCGAAATGTGGCCCAGGGAGAAAATTACTAAAGTCACCCAAAGGACGTACTACTGACACCCCAGAAGAATTGCTTAAGGGACCCCAGCAGTGGATAAGGGGTAACATAATTACTAAGGGGCATCCACTTTCAGGGCAACTACTATTGGCAGACACGTACGGGATAAGGGGAGGTCATCTTCAAGAATTCAAATTCTCTGTTTTGGTGGGAAATATGGCAGCAAAGAACGGATTTTAGGGTTCGCAATTTTAAGGGATTTAATGAGATTCAATCGCCAGAATCGGTTAGGATGGACGTGAACTCGGCAAACAGGCTTGGTATAGTGAATTGATTCAACAAAATTGGACTAGTTAATCGAGTTTGGGATTAAAATAGGGAACAAGTCTTCTCAACTAAGTTTCGATAAATAGTTAACCTATTCTCGGGTTCTTCTGCTGGTTTAATTCAAGGAAGATTGCGAGGAAAAAGGGAACAAATCTTCTCAGCTCGATTTGATCGTATCTTAGGCAGCAGATGCGTATAACAGGAAAAGATATCTTTCCTCTCGGCTAAACAGGGAGGTGGAAAAAGTCCCGGGATTTGATAATAGTTTTAGAAGTTACGTGCATATTAGGAAGGAATATATTCGGTTGAGATTTTATCTCCTTTTAGGGAGTTTGTAGTTAACCAGAATACGCGTATAGGAGAAGAAAATAAAAGAGAAAGTCTGTGACTTTTGGGGCAAGAGAAGAAAGAGATTTGATCGAGCTATATGGATCCTGTGTGTATAAATACGAGGGGCTGAAGTTCAGAGAAGGTATCTGGAGTTTGGGGACCGAACGGAGAGTTTGGGGGGGTAGTTAGGAGGTTGCAGAACTGAGAAAGAAAAGTTGCAGGAAAGTATTCTTCTGGTGAGAACCGAAGAACACGAATATCATTGGACGTTCTCTATCAGTCGCAGAATCAACGACAGAGGAAAATCTTGTTCTCTCAGCAGTCTTATATTTTCTGTTTCATTATAACAGTCACTCTGCAACAATTATAAACGTTGCAGTTGAGCTGCTTCTATTTTTTTCGCATATTTCTTCAATAAAAACACTGTTTGAGCCATGATTGAATCTTTTGATCGTGTTTTTGACATGAGGAGCTAAACCCCATCATTGGGACGATGGAAGAAGCCATATTTCACGCATCTGGTAATTATATTTAATTCTTTATGACTACTTGCACTATTATCAATCGTTTTATGATTTTTCTTAGTTGATTGTGATTTTGTTTGATGACGTATGCTTGGTCTTAGTATTTTTGATACGTCATGCTTGTGATTTACAGTCAATCTTTTATAAAATCTACCTTGGCAAAGAATTAGAGTCAATATTATTTGAGCTATAATTGTTTGAAATAAATATATGAATCGCATGAATGAGTTTATGGTGGAATCCTGAGTCTCAGTACCTCTCGAAATTGTGACAAAACTTGTGAATATATTTTCCTTATTTTTAGTATTTTTATTTTTATATCTTAAAACCAATCTTTACAAATCCAAGTGAACGACAACTTACTACCACTTTCTACAACTTGTTAAAATCACATCAATTTTTGGCGCCGCCGACGCGGACTTGTATTTAGGTTTTAGAGTTATTTCTATTTTTATTTTTTATATTTTTTGTTCTCTTTTACGCCTTTGGTATTTTTCGATTCTTTTCAGATTTGGAGCGAAGCTACAAGGAAAGAAAAAGTGCTATAAAGGGAAAGCATCTTCCAAAGAAGGAAAGAAAAGAGGAATTCAAAAGGAGTGAAGAAGAAGATTTTGTATATAGCTATTTTGTTTTATTTTTAGAAACTGTAAATAGGGTTGTATTTTTGTAATTTTCTTTTTATTTTTGGACACTTTTTGGACTTTTTTTTTTGGGACTGGACATTATTTTTAAAACCCTAAGGAAGGGTTGAAATTAAATATAAATTGTTTGCAGGGAAGGACGACAGTTACGATACTGTCTCGGCCCCTCGGGTTCGTACACCGACATATGAGTCGGTGGCCCGAGTCGACTTCAGCGGTTCATAGCCCGTCCCGGTACGGGAGGTAAGACTCTATCCACCCACGAATCCCCTGTCAGTGGGTTTTATTCTGTGTGTCAACTCACACCCCTGCAATAGAATGTCGAACTGGTATTACAATAGCCAATACAACGAATATCCGACTGAGTTTCAAAATTGACATTACTACTTTGACCATAGTGTGAATAGTGGTTGGGAACATCAGCCTTTTCAAGGTTATGGCTCATACCATGATGAGCCCAATTACTATCCACACACGCACCGGTCATACGAGCAAAATTCTTATATTTCTCCTTTAGAAGAGTCCCTCAGGAAATTAGAGGAGTCGACACGTAAGATAGGTAAGATGAATAACTTAGTTTATGACGAAAGAAAACTTTTTATAGAGGAATCCCTCAAGATGATAGCTGAGACGAACGAAAGAATTGCTCGAAATAATCTTGATTTCCAATATAGTGTTTCCAATAGTACCCTTGAAAATGAGAATAGTTATTTGCATAATCAAGATGACGAGGTTAGAATTGGTAACACTACTTGTTTAGATGAGGTTCAACCATTTTCATGTTATTATAATGATGATTATGATGAGGATAGTGTTGATGAAGAATTTGAAATAAGTAGGCATATTGATCAGGAATTTGTTACTCCAATTGAGCTTAATAATGATAATATTTCTAGTTCAAATCCAAATAATTTTAATAATTATTCACCTATTCAAAAGGACGAGGATTTGAATAGAGATACTATTTTAGACGATGTAGAATTTCCTTTTTACGAAGCCGATGATACTTTTGAGGAACGAGTTTATTCTGAGAAAATTGTTTTAGAGTCTAACGATTTAGAAACATTAGTCTTAGACAAAGAAGATGAACTCGTAGAGCTTTTAAATTTGAGTGAGGATGCATCACATGAGTACAACCTAAAAGAAGCAATTCACCATTTTCAGGATTCTGATGATCTAGAAATTAGGGAAATTGGAGCTAGTCTATCTAGAGACACCCAAAACTCTAAGTTTGAGGGTGACTATTATTCTCCTTGTGCCTTACCTTTATCTCTTACAGAGATCCCTCACTTGAGACTTGACATATGTGCCTTAACCATTTTAAAAGATTATCTTCATACACGTTTTCCTGAACCTAGTGATGTCCATAAGGAAGTTCAGTTGTTAGAATCCCATCCTCTGGTTGATGTGGTTTATTCAGGCTATGATACCCAGATTGACTTTGTTTTCCCACCAAATATTTTTCAACCAATTGTGGGAACGTATAAGTTTCAAATGTGTCAATTATTAAGTTTTGAGACTGAGCCTAAGTACTTTAGGAAATTAGTATCGACACATTTTCTTATAATTGACCGCCAGTTTCATCGTGGTCAATTGTGTGAGTCAAAACTAATTGACTTTAGGGATCCATAATTATTCAGGTTATTATTATGTGCTTCTAAGTTCTTATTTGAGTTTTTACATACTTTACAACCTGAACCGGATCTTAGCTTTGAGGAATTCCAAAGACATGAAAATATTTTATCTCGACCCAATTATAGAGCACGAACCCAACCACAGCTAGATGTAGATGTCTTAAACAGGAAACTAGACAAGGGTGTGCTTTATTTGTTAATTTTCTTGGCATGTTGCAGATTACTTTTACTTGTGATAGCTCTATTTGGTTTTGATGACCCACAGATATTTCGGCTATTACTTTATGATTTTATGAGGTGACTAATCCTTTCTTAGTCCTTTGAAGACTTTAAACTTAGCACTTCTTGGGAGGTAACCCAATATTCATGCGACAATCGTAATATCTTTCCTTAACTCTTTTACTTCAAATGGTAACAGTTTCTCCTTGTTCATGCTTTTAATTTTATCTTTAGAACATTGAGGACAATGTTAGATTGAAGTTTGGGGGTATGGGAGAAACATTTTAGTTGCATTGTTAAACTTCAGAGCCTAGAAATTTATGCTTATTAAGGATGGCACTAACCAATCTAAGTGGATGGAAGCATTTTGGTTGTAGGAGTTGAGGAACCAATCTGATTAGATGGAAACATCTAAAGAGTCTATTCATAAAAGCACGAGCTCAGGTGTTAGAATTAAAAAAAACATGGTAGTTTCGCCATATCTCGTTGAATCCTTTTCACTTCTATTTTTATTTTGTTTTCTTTAAAATATGTTTCTCTAAGTGATTAGGCGGGGCTCACGATTCAAGTTGTTACCACTGCTAGGGTGAAATACAGTGATTGAGATAGCAAAAAAAAAAGTTGAAAAAAAAAGTTGAAAAAAGAGAGAAATAGAGACCAGACCATTAGACCAACCAGAATAAATTCAATAAAATCGACCACTGGTTCCCTTGTATATGCCAGTTGAGTTGATCTAGAATTAGAGTTATCGACCACTGGTTCCCTTGTATATGCCAGTGTGTTGATATTATTCCATACCAATATCTCAGTCCATTAGGATAGGTTCATTTTGGCAGTGCCCTTCAGATAGATATGGGAAACACCGTTCACCTTAGTCAACATCAAAACCATCTACGTTTTTCTCTACATCCATCTTCTTAGTCTATCCATGTGATTGGTTGACTCCTGTTATGATGTCCAGAAACTATCTGAGTAGAGCTTTGTCACTTATATATAAATTTTAGTATGCTTGAGTGCAAACTCGTGTACAGCAATTGGAATTTCGCATCAGGGTACTTCCTCCTATAGTCAATAAGTATGCCAACCAAGGAGATTTTTTTAGTGTCTTCCAAGGTTCTGCGTAGATAGATAGGGTATGTAGTGTAAAAGTTTTGTGGGTATATCTCTTGTAAGCCCTCCCGAGACTATAACTCGGCCATTAGGGCCACCTAGGGGTTTAAAGGCTTGTTGCATATGCTAAATGCAACCGACGATGCCTCGCGATAGGTGAGTTAGGATTTTATTTTCTAGATTTGATTTGCTCGAGGACTAGCAAATAATAAGTTTGGGGGTATTTGATAGACGCATTTATGTGTCTAATTTGATCTCAATTATATGTATTGTTAGTGCTCGATTTTGTAGTTATTTAATTATTTTATGTTTTTGTAGGTGTTTTTGGAGAAATAAGCTTTTGCGGAGAAATTGGCTCGAAATGTGGCCCTGGGAGAAAATTACTAAAGTCACCCAAAGGACGTACTACTGACACCCCAGAAGAATTGCTTAAGGGACCCCAGCAGTAGATAAGGGGTAACCTAATTACTAAGGGGCATCCACTTTCAGGGCAACTACTATTGGCAGACCCGTACGGTATAAGGGGAGGTCATCTTCAAGAATTCAAATTCTCTGTTTTGGCGGGAAATATGGTTGCAAAGAACGGATTTTAGGGTTCGCAATTTGAAGGGATTTAATGAGATTCAATCGCCAGAATCGGTTAGGATGGACGTGAACTCAGCAAACAGGCTTGGTACAGTGAATTGATTCAACAAAATTGGACTAGTTAATCGAGTTTGGGATTAAAACAGGGAACAAGTCTTCTCAACTAAGTTTCGATAAATAGTTAACTTATTCTCGGGTTCTTCTGCTGGTTTAATTCAAGGAAGATTGCGAGGAAAAAGGGAACAAATCTTCTCAGCTCGATTTGATCGTATCTTAGGCGACGAGGCGTACAACGGGGAAATATATCTTTCCTCTCGGCTAAACAGGAGGTGGAAAAAGTCCCGGGATTTGATAATAGTTTTAGAAGTTACGGGCATATTAGGAAGGAATATATACGGTTGAGATTTTATCTCCTTTTAGGGAGTTTGTAGTTAACCAGAATACGCGTATAGGAGAAGAAAATAAAAGAGAAAGTCTGTGACTTTTGGGGCAAGAGAAGAAAGAGATTTGATCGAGTAATATGGATCCTGTGTGTATAAATACGAGGGGCTGAAGTTCAGAGAAGGTATCTGGAGTTTGGGGACCGAACGGAGAGTTTGGGGGTAGTTAGGAGGTTGCGGGCGAGAAAGAAAAGTTGCGGAAAGTATTCTCTGCAGTGCGGAAGCTCAAAAACACGAAGATCATTGGACGTTCTCTATCAGTCGCAGAATCAACGATAGAGGAAACTGTTGTTCTCTCAGCAGTCTTATATTTTCTGTTTCATTGTAACAGTCACTCTGCAACAATTATAAACGTTGCAGTTGAGCTGCTTCCATTCTTTTTCGCATATTTCTTCAATAAAAACACCATTTGAGCCATGATTGAATCTTTTGATCATTTTTTTGACATGAGGAGCTAAACCTCATCACTGGGACGATGGAATAAGCCATATTTAACGCATATGGTAATTATATTTAATTCTTTATGACTATTTCCACTATTATCAATCGTTTTATGATTTTTCTTAGTTGATTGTGATTTTGTTTGATGACGTATGCTTGGTCTTAGTATTTTTTCGTTTCTTTGTCATTTTGTGACAAAAAGGGGGGAGAAATATATGGAGTAAACAAGTGATACCGGCATTGATTTTATATTTATTGGTATCACTAAGGGAAAGGACATTGGTGCTTAAACGTTTATCTAACGAAAGAGTGAAAGCATAGACTAAGGGGGAGTAACATATCATTACAAAGGAATAACAAAGACGTGCGGATTGATAAAATCTACCTATCTTACCTTTAGGGGGAGTAATATTCTTTATTATCATAGTGTCAACAACGACATTTAAGGATTGAATGTATACAGGTTATTGTGCTGTTGAATTCGGGAAATCAAGCGTATGTGTAATGAATTCTTGTAATTTGTTTATCCATATGATGTAAGAGTTTTGTCACTAAAATTGACAAAGGGGGAGATTGTTAGAGTATAGCTCGGTTGAACCCACCAAGCCTTGGTATGTCAAGTTTGGTTGTCATATTTTAGTGAATCAAAACTCATTTAAAGAGTCGCTTGATTATGTACTAGAGTCAATTTCGTATAGGTTAGCTTGAAAGTATTAGGATATGAGACATTACAAGTATTGCGAAGACTTAAAGAAGTGAAGAAGTAAGAAGCTACAACGACAACATCATCCTTCCACTTGAGGTTAGTGATACTTGACTTGAACTGTTTCATTCCCTAACGTATCTTTCAAGTCGTGCATATTGAAAACAAAACTGCGAAGCATGAACACTCTAGTTAGACATAGTATTAAGGAATACAATACGAGGTTTATTGCTTAACCATTAAACTTTGTAGATAAGACATTGACATAATCGTTTAAATGCTATTGTGATTATGTATGGGTATGAGGTGAGGATTTCATCCTAGGAAACAATGTTTTACATGTGTTTTAAGAAAGTAAATTCATGAACTTGTTTTATGAATCGAAAAGGAAATCGCCAGGCGTTATTGGTATTGTTATTCATTGCATATCTTGTGAACAACCAATATGTGTGATTAGTATAACCGCTCATGACTTGTTTGTGTTCTTGGTAAAACTATTCACAAAGGCCCGACTTTTGTATTGGTATGACTTTTATTAGTGAAACCAATCTTAAGTAATCACCTGAGATGGTATGATCGAGTTTGTGATTTTGTAAAACCGACTCTGGGTAAAGGGGAACCGATCCTAGTAAGAGGTGCAACACATCACAAAGGGGAATCGATCCTTGTATGAGGTGCAAGATGTTTTAGCGAGAAAGGGGAACCGATCCTATGGACATGTGCAACACATTTTTAGGCAAAGGGAAACCGATCCTATGGACATGTGCAACACATTCAAGTTAGATACCATATATATGTGGGGAACCGATCCTAGTACCTAGTCAACAGAATTTTGGAAAGCTAGTGTGACTATGCACAGTACTCACATGGAGGTAGAACCGAAACTTGTTTTAGTAGCCGTTAAACCCATGATTGGTGATTGAGTGTTCTTGATCAATCACATAGTTCTTGAGAGTCATATGAACCAATTCTAAACTTTTTTGGAAGTGTGGAAAATCGGTTTCAAGATTGTAAGTATTAAAGAGGATTTACAAAGTAAGGATGTCGACATACTTTGAACATGTGTGCAGTAACGCTTATCTTTAATTTTTCAAAGTTTTCCTTAATAGCTAAAGGAAGAAAATCCCAGAATCGAAACATAAATAAGTTAAGAATCTTTTATTTAAGGTTTTTAATTTTATTTTTGGAAAATTAGAATTAGTAATGTGCATTTACTAGTTGAAGATTTTCCAAAGAGATTTTCGGTCAATATTTTGGACAGAGCATTTCCAGGAATTATGGAAACCGAATTTGGAATATACTGCATATCTTGAGAATATTTTCGGTTTTAGAAATTCCTTGGTGACCAAACTTCCTTGTCTATAAATACTTTAAGTTTGCATTTCTAGCAAACTAATCCTTCGTGACATCAAACTTCCTCGGTTGTGTTGTTAGTGTTGAAGCCGCCTATTCGGAGAGGATAGTAACCTAATTAGGCGAAATCTCTTACGACCGCTCAGTTTAAAGTATTTTTTGGGATTGAGAATCTCTATTAGTACCGTTGGTGGGAAACTAAATAATTGCGGTTTATCTTGTGTTTTCGATTGATTTGATTGACTAACGGTGGTTGAACTTTGATTGCACCTAGTTCGTTTATGCTTGAGAATCATCTCTTCTGATATAAGATTCACTCAAACTAGATCGAAGTTTCGACAGGGATCTTTAGACTGTTTGTATATCTAAAGACGTCTTGTGATAATCCATTATTGACAGACTCCGTTCTGTGCGTGATTGATCACAAGAGATTCAAGTTGTTGTGTGCAGGCGTTTATTGAAGATCTAAGAAGATTTGAAGACAAAGAAGATATTGAGATTTCTGATTTGGGGTTCATAATCTTTGGTGTGCACAATACTTGTTCGGTATAGAGGATACAACTATAATCAGTTTATCCTTGTGGTTGATTAGATTGATTAGTTGTGTATATCGGCATCAATACAATTCTTTGTGATTAAAAGTATTGATTGCAAAATCTTAACAATTACCTTTGGTAGTTGAGAATAAGATATATCTAAGAACCTGACGAAGGAGTTTATTGAGATAAACAGAAGAGCCTTTGTCGAACTCACATCACTTGGTTGAAGAGAGTTGCTACCAAATAGATTTGTTGTTCCTTTACTGTTTGGAATACGAACCAAAGGAATTGTTCCAAGTACGTGACTTATTCATAAGTTGGAGGCATGGGAATACAGACGAAACTAGGTGAACTATAGGTTTAGTTGCTTGGTCTCAACTATATGAAGTTGGTTTAATTTTGTATAGCGGCTTAATCCTGAGAGTATTCAATTCTAGACAAGGTCCACAGGTTTTCTCGCATTTGCGGTTTCCTCGTTAACAAAATCTTGCTGTGTCTTTTACTTTTCTATTTCCGTAATTATAATTGTTTTTATTATAGTTAGAAGTAAAATATACAAACGTTAATTCCTATTTTACTTGATAGTAATCCTATTGTGTGTTGGTTAAGTCTGAACCTCTTATCAAGTAAAACTACTTCGTTGTTGTATTGTCTCGATCTTGTATCCATAGACAATCACAGGAAGTGTGAACCGATTAGTTGCATTGTCTCGACTCTGTCCATAGACAATCACTTTCGGAGAAAGGACTTGTTGGTAGGAAAAGTTTTAGCTTGAGGTATATTTGGGTACCCTCGCCTTTTCATGAAGCACACGCTGCCAACCATCTTTGTTTCACAATCCTTGGTATAAAACCATTAATGAAAGCTTGAACCACACTAGCAGAGTCAGTACGCACCAATACTCTTCCTCGAAATCCCACTTGACCGACCATTCAAGGCCTGGGTTGGGCTCTAGCTCGTGGGAAAATAGATATTCTACGATCCTTGCTTCCCGGCATCTGCCCTGGGTAGCGATCTACTTGTGTTAAAACTCCAATCGAAAAGTAAAAACGTAGTGCTAAGGTAGTTGTTCGTACCAAGTGCCAGTGATCAGGAGCTATACGCACCTTAGTGACGTAACACCTTTCGGATCAATTCCTCTAGCAGCAAGATTCTCACTTTCTTTTTCTGTCGAAAGCTTTCCACGTAGGTCTGAAATAACCGTTTGTCAGGACGACTTCTCTTACGATGTTTCTTAGCATCCGAGCTAGATGGTTTTCCATCATCCATTGATAGACGCATAAATGACTAGAATTTGTTTTTCTATTGAAATATCTCAGAGTTGTAATCTTCCTATTTAGGTTGTCACCGTGTCCGCTAGGTGTTTATGGAATTATTGTCGAGCAGGTTGGCTCTAAAAATGCGGGGGTCTAACAACCACACCCAACAATTCGTTTGGAAATCTGAGAGGACTTACTCCAATACACTTTCTAGAGAATCAACTAGACAGTCAAACTCAATCTAGAGTAAAGTATATCAAAGAGTTTAATATCTCTGTTTCACAATGTAATCAGGAAATCAAACATATAGAAATCCGCGAGCCTGATTATTATATGAAACAACTTGAATGGTACCAAATACCAATGTTCAAGTGTCAATCAATGTAAATCAACAACCAAAGGTTGGATATTCTAATTGATTGATCTAAACGCACAACCTGTGATATTTCAATTCTATAACAAAATATAATGCGGAAAAGAAATAACACAGACACCAGAATTTTGTTAACGAGGAAATCGCAAATGCAGAAAAACCCCGGGACCTAGTCCATATTGAACACCACACTGTATTAAGCCGTTAAAGACTCTAGCCTACTACCAATTAACTTCGGTCTGGACTGTAGTTGAACCCTAGTCAATCTCACACTGATTCAAGGTACAGTTGCGCTCCTTACATCTTTGATCCCAGCAGGATACTACTCACTTGATTCCCTTAGTTGATCTCACCCATAACCAAGAGTTGCTACGACCCAAAGTCGAAGACTTGATAAACAAATCTGTCTCACACTGAAAAGTTTATAGATTGAATAAATCTGTCTCCCACAGAAATACCCAAGAGTTTTTGTTCCGTCTTTTGATAAATCAAGGTGACCAAGAACCAATTGATAAACCGACTTATATTCCCGAACAAATGACTAATATTATCAATCACCTCACAATAATCTTAATCGACTAGCGAAATAAGATATTGTGGAATCACAAACGATGAGACGAAGATGTTTGTGATTACTTTTATCTTGCCTATCGGAGAAATTAATCTAGAGTCAATTATTTCAATTGTACTCAATACGATAGAATCAGGCAAGATCATAACACGCAACTACAAATAAAATAGTTGGGTCTGGCTTCATAATCCCAATGAAGTCTTTAAAGTCGTTAACCTACAGGGTCTCGAAGAAACCTAAGGTTAAAGGAGAATCGAATCTAGTTATGTAACTAGTAACACACAGTAGGTATGCGGTTTAGGTTTCCCAATTGCTAGAGTTCTCCTTTATATAGTTTTCAAATCAGGGTTTGCATTCCAAGTTACCTTGGTAACAAAGCATTCAATATTCACCGTTAGATGAAAAGCCTGATTCAACCAAGCTAATATCTTTCAACCGTTAGATCGAACTTAGCTTGTTACACACAAATGAAATGTACCCCCATCTGGTTTATGTAACCGTACCCAAACGTATAGACCATGTTGGTTCACAAATAGTTAACCGAGGATAGCCATATGATTACTCTCATATCAACCTTATTCTTCTTAACCATAACTAGTTCAAATGACTCAAATGAAACTAGTTAAACAGTTGTTCAATTGCTATATTCTCATAGAATTAGACAAGAACACAATTGAAGCAAAATCGGTTTGATTCACTCGAATCAATCATGAACATTATAGCCACGGTTTGCAAAGATTGCATTCCTTATTATATAAATGTTTATGTTCATGTTTAAAACTGATTTTAGAACTTTAACCTTCAAATATGCAAACGGGTACGCATATACTTGAAATACCCGGACCAAGATTGAGTTACGCCAGGACGCAAACGGGTACGCGAACTTCAAATTCCAGTAGAAATTCTCGGTTATGAACATGTACGCCAGTATGTAAACGTGTACGCATACTTAGGTTCACGGATTTCTCAAACCAACAGGTACGCAAACGGGTGCGCATACTATGGTTCCCGGACATGGATTACATATGTGCAAGAGTGCACAACATGACATATCCAATAATGGTTAAGTGTTCTAAACTCTTATTTCAATCATTGAAACTTTCTTAGAGGATGACAATAGCCGTTTCACACACTAATAGCATCAAAGCAATTTTCAAGTTATTGAAATAATCATAACGAAACATTCCAAGGCAACACCAAATGATTATATCACAGAAACCATATAAGATGTTACTCGGCAATTTTCACATGATATAAGATGAACTTGGTCGAAAAAAGCTTGCCAACACATATTTCGAGAAATATGTAAGCGATATAAACTCAAATAAATCTCCAATGTGTATATAGAAAACTATATCGTACTACGACTTATGTCTCAATATAGGAGATAGAGTAGAAATAGGCTTTCCAAGTGATAGATGAGTTTAAGTCTCCACATACCTTTTGTCGATGAAGTTCCACAAGCTCCCCTTAGTAGGTCTTCTTCTTCAAATGATGAACGCCGTGAAAACTAAGCTCAACTACACAATCTATGTCCTAGTCCGAGACATCTATAAATAGGCTAGAAATCAAGACTTATAGTTTTGATCACTAACATTGACAAACATGCTTGAGATAGCAACGCATGCGAGTTCGACCAAGCAGTGCTCTAACAGGCTCCCCAACTGTTTCTGAACCTAAGAACATCCATCAAAAGTCGCATCTTTTCTTTTCTTCTCTGCCAAATGAAATGGTCAAAGCATGGAAAGTAGACTCAAGAAATCTAATCGTCAAAAGCCATCGGAGAAAAGGTTGAAATATAGCTAAAAACAGTTCCAAGTAAAGTACTTCACTTGGTTTCGCTCTCCGATTCGCTAGATCATCTCCTCCATTAAAGTAAAGGTAAGCCCCTACAGTTACAGCAAGCAAGCATATCCTTTTTTACACGGTTGGATTACTTGAGTGTAAAAAGGTTTATCCCCGGGATTATAGACTAGACCTATACTAGTGGGCAAGCAGGCTCTAGGGCCACGGATCTTTAGGTTCAGTCCCTGGTGATCGAACCATTACTCTAAGGTGACTCTGTCCCTCTTTCTTACGATACAGTTCATTCCGTCCCTTGACACTATTATCAAGTTGGAGTCTTTACCACTCATTACACTCTTGTCTTAAATTACAGACGTTCGTGCTCTGCATCCGCAAGTCTTTTTTAGTAAGTGGTATGCTATCCTCGTAGGAGTACCTTCTTACAATTGGAGTACCTATTGCACTAGTTATACCTATAACAACAATATTGGTGTTCCTACAGGGACTCCCTCCCTTACTCTAACAAGTAAGCAAGTAAACTACCTTTTTGTTTCTCTCAACATAAGAAATTTAATAGGAAAGAAATCAGTGAAGCCCCGTATACTATGCAAAGGCAAAAAGTACGAAGTACGAGAGGGGGCGTAGCGGAAAATTTAATTGAAGAAGAAAGATCAGATGGCAGAGAATCCAATGTGAACAAAGGTAATGAGCCAATGCACATTTCCAGTTGGTGGAAATTGTGTCTCACGTCGACTTTGAGATCTGATCTTGGGGCATTAGGATATAGTTGAAAAGGATTGATTGGCTAAGGCACCTTTTAAAGAAGAAAGCATCACGTTGTTCCGAATTGGGGCCTAGTGTGCACTCATAGGCTGTTGGAAGCTCTCTATGTCGGCTCTTAGCCATTCTTTATAAAATAAGGCGGCATATCGCTACTTCTTCCTTTCTTATTGTCTTATAAAGCATTTGTCCGGAAGTTCCTGCCTTCCCCCTTAGAGGCTTGGCACAAAAGCATCCGATATTGAAACTAATAGCAAAGAAGGCTAGGCTCCTCGAACCAGATTATATTAGATCTTCCTATACCGTAATTCGCTAATCTCGATGAAAGAGTAGGTAAGTACATAAGGCATCTCTCCCCTCTCTGTCTTCTCCACGATTTACGGGTACTTACTCGTGCACGGAATCAAACAAGAGGAGGTTGCCTTGTAGGATCAGAATATCGCAACACCAACACCTCTGCGAAATCCATAAACGTTATGTAGCGAAGGCGTCGCAGACGAGTAAAATAAGTGACGCAATGGATGACGACAGCCAGAACACGAGAAAGGTGTGAAGACCTAGCGAGATCTAGGAGTGTCGCGAGATTATGCATTTGTACACTTGCGACACTTCGCAAATCATTCCCGAAAATAAAGGATGTACTTAGTCATCATCCATTATGTAATACCCTATATAAAGAGCCGAACAGGACTATTGGAGGAGAGATCTTTTCGAGTGTGGAGCAAGTCATTAAGAGAGAGAAAGTTTATAGTGATTGTAATTTCTTTAGCTCCTTTCCATTTTATCTTGTAAACATTCAAGGAATTAATCAATAAAATTTATAATTGTTCATCTTAAATGGTTTGATTGTGTGGATTCTTGTGAGGGGTGTAGTGTAGGATTTCCTGCAACTACATATTGGCGCTAGAAACAGGGAGAGAGAAAAGATTGACATCGTGATTTGAAAGAATTTGGAGTAATAGGGAAGGAATTTCATATAATTTTCAACAATTTACTGAAATTGAGAAATGGCTAGAAGAAGACATGCATCAGAACAACCGACAACTGTTAGAAGGAGTAGGAGACTTGCTGAAGAAGGGAGAAATGAAATGGGGGAATCCTCAAGAATAAACACAAGAAATAATGAAGAAAATCAAATTCAATCACCAATTCAACAAGTACCGAATAGAACTGTGGATTATGATAGAGTAAGCGTGCATACTTGGAGATCAGACTGTGGATGAAAGGGGAGAATAAAAACAATTGATAAACAATGGACAAGGGGAGAGAGACCGAGAAGTGATTGGAGAAATAATTCATGGAAATGAAGAGGTCGCAGCATTAGAGACATTGAGACAAACAATACATGAAGAAAGACAATTAGAGGCAGAGGAACGTGCAAATTTGACAAGGCAAAATCATGAGTTGAGAATGGAAAATATGAGATTACAAAAAAGAAGGTCAAGAAGCACTACAAGGTCAAGCTCAAGATCAGTTAGAGAGGAAAGAAGGAGAACTTTACCTATAGAAAATGCTAATGAAGAAAATCGAGAAGAAGTGCAAAATCCAGGCGAAGAACGTTGCGAAAGAAGAGAAATAATGGAAGATCGTTATATCCCACGTCCCGAGATTCTTCAAAATGGGCGAAATGATGGAAATCGAGGAAATAGGCAGCGTCAGGGGCGGAATAGTCCAGGTGATGAAGAAAATCGGGAAGAAGGAAGAAGAATATTGCATGGGAGAGAAACACGGAGAAGCAAAAAGAAATTGAAGATGAAATTGAAAGACACTATGTTGAGCAAGCACGTCTAGCTTGCGAAATAGAAATGAGAACAGAAATGGAAGAACAGGAGTTACAAGAGGCAATTCTCCAGAATAATCATGATAATAGAGAAAGAAGGAGAGAACAAAATTGCAACAATGGTAATATCAATGAAGAGTATGAAAGAGTACAAAGGAGAATCGAAAGGAAGCAAAGAAGAGAGAATGATAGATATAACGGTGTGCGAATTCATGAGAGGAATGAAAGAGAAGATCGCAGAGAAAGACGAGAAGAGAATGATGAACAAGAAAGTCAAAACAGACATGAACACAGAAGAAGAGAGGCGGAGTTAAAAAGACCAATGGAGCCAAACTCTGGTGTAAATGAACAAATTCTGAGAGAATTGGCGGAAATGAGAGGAATGTTAAATAATAAAAGGGGAGGAGGTAAGAGACAATTGGATGAAGCCATAGAAGAAGTTGCGAAGACTCCATTCACACAAGAAGTACAATTAGGAGGAATACCCCCAAAGTGCAATTTACCCATGTTAACCAGCATTTTCGATGGAACAACTTATGCGATACAACATATCAAAGCTTATGTGAGATGTATGTTACAGTGGGAGAACCATGATGATATATTGTGCAAATATTTTGCATCAAGTTTGACAGGAGAAGCTTTGAAATGGTTTGAAGGATTACCGAGGAATACAATAACATCTTTCAATCATTTGCAGGCTATATTTTTAGGGGCATACATAAGTAATAACTCCTCGCGACCTGGTATTGAAGATGTATTTGGGTTAAAACAAAGGGTTGGTGAAAGTTTGAAGCATCTAACCGTGAGATGGAAGACAATGTGCGGTGATATGGTGGTCGTGTGGATGAGAGATATCTCATTCTATCATTCATTAATGCTATGTTCGCAACCAATCTGCTATATATTCAAATTTTTAGAATCAAGAATATAATCACAATGACTGAGTTGCGAGAACTTCAAGAGGAGTACATTGCTCTAGAGGAAAATCGAAACGAGATGGAATCATACCCCGTTAAACACAAGTTCAAAAGTCGCAAATGCAAGCTTGTTACCTAAACTAATAAACACAATGGCGAGCACCTCGCAGGTCAACAAGAAACGATAACGGATGATGGTCAGCGAAAGTTAGTAGCCATGGGGAGTCGTGATCAGGAGGAATTTGAGAGAGAGAGAAACTTCTATAACCGTGGAGGAAATAACAAAATTCAAAGACTTGATCAGCCGCAAGAAACTTATGGAAGTCAGAGGCAGAGTTATCATAGAGGACAGCGAAGTCACGGGGTAGTCTGGGAAGAAATCAAGATGCCACCACTGAATACTAGTGTGGAGAAAATATGGGAAGCTATAATCTTAATGGAAAATATACCTGCGCCATGGAACATGGGAAGTGAACCACCTCCGAGTGACAGAAGTCATGAATTTTGTTCTTATCACCATATTCATGGAAACTCCACAAACGATTGTAGAAATATAAAAAGAATCATCCTCAGAATGATAGACCAAGGGAAACTAAATAAATTTCTAAAGAATCAACCTCAATCTCAACCATTACCACCACCGCCAGAGATTCACAGAGCAAACACAACAAAAGGAGGAGAAACATTTGTAATAGAAGTTAGAGCGAAAGCCAAGAATTTGTCTTGCAACTCTATTGTACATTCGTACAGGACAGTTGAAGATTTTCATGATAGTGTTCTCAGTAGGGTTTTCACAAGAGATGCTGATAATAGAGAAATAATGAACATCGCGAAGACATCGCCACTAAAGGAATGGAAAAAGCAGATTATTTCTTTTACCTCAGAAGAGGTACCCGAGGATGGCGAGATGCATGACAACCCATTAGTGGTAAGGTTGGAGATTAACCCAAGACCTAATGGTGATGAAGATGATGAGGCAGAAAATTCATGGGCAATCAATAAAATCTTAATCGATACTGGAAGATCTGTAAATATCCTTTTTTACCATACTTACAATACTATGGGAGGAAAAGACGAAGATCTAATACCTTCAACTTATAAGATCTATGGTTTCAACGGTACTGCCAACAAGCCTAAAGGAGAAGCTCATATGCAAATACCACTGAAAGGATTATCAATTGAAATTTTGTTCTACATAGTCGATGTGGAATCTCCCTATAACGCATTGATTGGACGACCTTGGTTACACGAGATTTTGGGTGTAGCGTCGACATATCACCAGTGCATCAAATTTCCTCATCCCATTGGTGTTGGAGTCATAAAAGGAGATTGGGTTGAGGGACAGAAGTGCTATGAAGTTGATGTGGAATTTTACGAGGAAAGAGTTGCTCGAAGAAGAACTGGAAGAAAAACATCAAAGAAGAACAAAGAAGGAAAGAAGGCGATGGTGGACGCAGATGAGGTGAGAGAAGAAAATACGTTGCGAAACCAATGCCTGAAGAAAGTTGGAAATTGCGATGATTTCGTAAAAGGGAAGGCGAGATTAGGGAAATTTGAATAATGAATTGATTATAGAGTTGCGAAGGTTGTAAAAAAAAATAAAAAAAAAAAAAAAAAAAAATCTAACTTTTGAGTGATAAAGACAGGCTGAAGATGCAAAGACTATGATAATCGAAAAAAGAATACGCGAAGCTTTCACAGGGATTTGAGTGACAAAGACAGGCTGAAGATACAAAGACTATAATAATCGAAAAAAGAATACGCGAAATTCTCAAAATGACGACAAGAAACAATCTAAAATCAATGACATATCGAATTGACGAACCGCTATGGCATACACCTAGTTCGCGAATCAAAATTTCGTAAGAGGCAAATGTAAGACCTAAAAGTACGTCATAAAAGGGGTATTCGTTAACATGGCTCGGGGAAAAGGTTACACCGCCCGGAACCTGGGTCATGCATTTGGGGTCAATAAAGCCCATCCGGAGAGATACCTTGGATTTCCAACTATATATATAAGGTTATACCACAGTTGGACGGCCGAGGGTCTCTTCTAAGGAGTCAGCGTATGATCAAGGCACCGAGGTACACAGTTGAGCCAAGAGTGCCTGGGAATTTGAAGTGTCTCGGCCATTCTTGGCAAGTCTTGGCATATGTTGCACTCGGCCCGAAGAAAACTCCACTTAGGGTGCAGTCTCGTAACCATAAGCCATATAGGTAAAAGGGATAAGAGGCTGCGAAAACAACTGGTTGTTGTTAAGACCGGATGGGAGGAGCTAGTCTTGTATGGCCGATGTACGCCTCCTTGAAGGGGCAACCGGGGGAGATGATAAGGGCGGCACCCTCCATTAGGGAGCTGATAAGTGTCTCAAGAGGCAATGTCATGGGGCTTTATTCTCGCAAGAAAATTTAGGCCTGTCATATTGTCGCAATAAAATTATCCTGCAGAGGCAATAATACTAAGAAATGATAAGGCAAAATCAATGGGTCTTTACATGAAAGTGTAAAGACGTCCTGCGATTTTGTCGCAATAACAAGAGATGGCACAGTAAGACCTTTAACTAGGAAGGCAAAATAAGACCATATGCCAAAAGATTTATAAAAATTAACTATTATTTATGCAGGTCATTCATTGCAAAGAAGAAAGTAAGAGACAATATGAGAATTGTTCAACAAAAAACATAATAATTCTTACAAAAAAGTGCATTTCAGAAGGAAATAAAAAACATCATATGCAAGAAGTTATGAAGGTCAAGAAACTAAAGGAAATGAAATTACAAAATAAGTTCAATTCTCAACATTAATTCTTTCATCTTCAACAATTTTATCATCTTCACCAGCTTCCACACTTTCGCCGGTTGTTGCATTCCGCTTGAACCCCCTTCACTGGATTATTATTGACAACTTCATTGTTTGATGGGATCACCTTTTCATTAGCGAGATCTTCACCGCTTTTGTATTCATAGTCACTATCAGGAGAATTAGGGATTTCATCATCCTCTACTTCCAGAGGTTCGACAGATACAGGGTCAAGAGATTTGGATAATAAGAAATCATTCAAAAGAACTTCAGCTTTGAGATGAAACTGGCGAAGAAGTGCCTTCTGATGATTTCTACTCTGGATGTCTTTGAGTAATCGAGGTAATCAAATCTTCTTTCGGCCGATCGCGAGAACGAGCGAGAGTAGCGGCAAAGAATCGCATTTTCTTTGCGAATCTTGGCATAGCTAGCTTCCAAAGTAGAAAGGGAGGAATGAAGATCTTTCTTAGATTCCGCAAGAATGAAGAACAACAATGGTTATACAAATAAATAATTCGCAAAAAAAGGATATCATAAGAAAATTAGACAAAGAAAAAACGGATGAGGCGGTCAAATTTTATGACTACCTTCCTTTTGCGAGATAAGATGTTGGGTCAAAGCCAAGCAACTACTCTCTAAATGATCCATGGCACTATCAAAATTATCTCCAACCAGACCTTTTAAGCGAGAATGCAACCTCTTTTCGTTAGAAACAAGTAAGGTATTCTCCTTCGCAAGGGAGGAGTAGGATTCTTTTAACTTGGAATATTGATCCTTGAGTTGGATTGTTTTCACACTTAAAGTTATTCTACCCAGAATAAGCTTATCCCTCTCCAGATGACTTCTTTGAGTTTACTTCTCGTGAACAGAGAGATTGTTCTTGTTCATTACATATTTTTTGACAAACATCAAGTTTGTTGCGAAGAAATCGCCACCTTGTTTAACAAAACTCGCTTCTCTTAAGATAGAGTTCCATTCTCATCGATAAGGTTTCCAACTCCAAATTAGATTTAGCCAAAGAACAAGAGATGAGACAATTCATTACTTAATGACTCTTGCTTCTGAACTAAGTGAGCATTCTCTTTGGAAAGGTTATCTATTTGATCAACGAGTATGTATGAAGATTATCTAATTGGTTATATTGCTCCATCCAAACATCTCTATCCATTCGAGTTTCTTGACAATGATTCCAACTGATATATCTCCATTTTTCGCTTCGGTTTAAAGCTTGAAAGGCGAACAAGGTCTTAAAAAAAAAAAAAAAAAAAAAAAAAAAAAAAGGAGAAGGGAAGTAATACCTTTTAATTTTTCATTCTTCTTGCGAAGATTATCACGAACCAATGAAAAATTTTGAAGCTTTCCGATTTTCAAGATGGAGAGTTTCACACTTCATGATCATTTTTGAAGATTATTCTCCAAAACTTTAACTTCCCCGTTCTAAAGACATTTGCGACATCCTCATCGGAACTAAAGTATTTACTCAAAGACTCGCAAACACTAGACTTGATGGGATCAATGGAGGTCTTGTTGGCGTCATTCATGATATCTGATAAAACTTTGAAAGCTACATCCACTCCCTCCAGGTTTTCTTTAGTAAGAGGAATAGAATCGGAAGAAGAGGTAATGATGACAGAAGAGGGGAGAGTTGAATCATCTTTGGTCATAGGAATGTCATGAGAAGAGGAAACCATCAAGGTCAACGATTTGGGGTGAGTGGAAGCATTGATAATAGAAGAAGAGAAGGGTTCATCTTGAGGGACTTCATTTATGGAAAACTCAGGTATAAGAGGAAAATCGGCAGCGACATTTTCAGAGATAACCAAAGTAGAATTATCTTGCGAAGATATCACAGGAGGTGTTGGTTTATCCTGTGAAGATATCACGGGAGGTGTTGGTTTATCCTGCGAAGATATCACATGAGGTGTTGGTTTATCTTGCGAAGAAATAGCAGGAGGAGTTATGATCTTGAATACAGGAAAGGAAACAGAAGATTCAACATTTTTAGAACGGCGAGGTTTCTTGGGGGATCTATCAATATTTTTGTCATCCTGCGAATCACAAGTCAAATAAGAAACAGAGGCAACAATATTGTTATTAGAAGAATAAGTGTTTCTTAATACCTTGCTATTCGCAGGCTTCCTTTTAGTAACAACGACTTTCGGTTGCGAGCCCACATGAACATTAGGGTTTAGAACTGTGAACTTGGTGTTAGATTTGTTCTTATTAAAACAAAAATAGCACGGGAATCATTAGAGAAGGAATAATATTAGGATAAAACAATTTCGATAGAAGAGATCAATCACAAAAAGATCAATTTTGGCAAAATTAACAAACCTTGATGGCTCCATAGAAACAAGAGTGAAAGATGATTAGAACAATAGTAGAGAGACAATAGCGGGAAGACGATGAAGAATTGCGAGAAAGAAAAATAGCAGAAAAAGTTGCAAACGATGAAGAAGATGAAATAAATAAAGGAAACACCTCATGGAGAATTTCTCCTTAAATAGACAAGGAAAAAAGTGACTGGTTAACATTAAATGTACTTTTGGTAAAAGGGGGAAATTTTGACACGTGTAGGCGATTCGCCTAATTCACGGAATCTCATGGTAGATTGATAGAAAGAAATGAACAGATTTGCAGTTTGAAAATAATAATTCTCATGACATTCTCTTGTTCGCAGAGAAGACATGAGAAGAGGCAAGATGTAGGATCGAATATCGCAACACCAACACCTCTGCCGGAAATCCATAAACGTTACGTAGCGAAGGCGTCGTAGATGAGTAAAATAAGTGACACAATGGATGACGACAGCTTAACACGAGAAGGTGTGAATACCTAGCGAGATCTAGAGTGTCGCGAGATTATGCATTTGTACACTTGCGACACTTGGACTAAAATCATTCCAAAATAAAGCACGACTTAGGCTGTCATCCATTATGTAATACCTATATAAAGAGCCGAACAAGCCTATTGGAGGAGAGATCTTTTTTCGAGTGTGAGCAAGTCATTAAGAGAGAGAAAGTTTATAGTGATTGTAATTTCTTTAGCTCCTTTCCAATTTATCTTGTAAACATTCAAGGAATTAATCAATAAAAATTATAATTGTTCATCTTAAATGGTTTGATTGTGTGGATTCTTGTGAGGGGTGTAGTGTAGGATTTCCTGCAACTACATGCCTGATGGGACGTCGGCCTTTGCTAAGGACTTTGCCGGGGAGATGGAATAATTATTCTTAGCTAGCTTTCTTGAATCATGTTAAAGCTTACTTTTATCGAAATGAACTTAGAGATAGCAGAGCAAGCTCATTGAATTGGGTCTTGCGACAAGGTTGGGTGATATAGGGGGACATGGATAGGACTCATCTCAGTCCGGTTTCAAGATCCTAGGATTCGAAAGAAATAAGGGTGACCTGGTCATGAATAGAATGGGGAATCAAAATTAATCCTTTGAGTCTTAGGCTATTTCCATCCATTAGATCGAAACCAATCTGCGCTTTCATAAATAAGGCTTGCCTCACCAACGGAAGGTGGGACCAACGAGCGATGGTCGTTCACATAACTCGGCGGAATCAACTAGATATCTCTGGAGCGCCGAACAAAGGTCTCAAGCTCGCGGAGTCAAGGACAAAGCCCTTAACTAGAACATCATACAAAAGCCCCGATCAACAATTAGATAATTTTCACAACAAGACGCCGGTTCCCTTAAGGTGAGTAATCCAACCCTCACTTATTGTAGTATTTTTTTACACAACCATTTAACGGCTAATTTCGAGGCGGATAACGCACATTTCACTTAACAAAGATGTACTAGGTTAGCCTCCTGCCTCCGTCGAGTTCTAGGTGGGTTAGGCCTACTTTTAGTCTCGCCCCTCTCCTTGGCAGTCGAGTCTCTTTGAGCCTTATAAGGTCGAGCTATTAAATTCTGCTTTCAGTTCTGGATGTTCTTGGTTGACCTTGTGCCGAAGATTACGTGTCGGTGGTTCAAATCGTCTCTTTTAGGAATGACCATTCTACTGGGTTGACAAAAAGAAACCGACAAAGCTCAAGATTTACTTCCATAAACAATAGGGCAAGATGCTTAGGAACCCGCTATAAAGCGTGCGCTACTAATATAACTCAGAGAGCCAAGCAAGAAAGACAACTCATCAACATGGAAACCAGGTTTGGCAAGACCCCGGGAGCCTCTCACATAAAAAATTATTTAGAAGAACCCGTAGATCTCGAGGTATCACAAGGTCGCCAACGTCGAATTGACATAGATGGACACTTTCTGTTGACATGGAAAGTTCTTGTTCGGTCGAATCAAAATCCCATGCTTTCGTTGGTCAACAACCAACAAAAGGTTCTTTTTGGTTCTTCGCAACACCTACGTGTATGGGGAATCTTTGAATATGAATCAAGAATGTTACCATGATCTAGATCGGTTCCCGAAAAGCAAGTAAGGATTGCTTCAACCAAAATGGATGGAATAGGATCTCAAAAAGCCATTCAGATTCGTTCTCGACTAGGTATCAGTGGGAAGATCAAGATCAAGGAGTTAACTAAGTCTCGGATAGGCAAATTGAAGAAATGATAGGCCAAGATCATGTTGTTCATTGGGAATTGAAGAGATAAGAACGAGGAGACATCGAACGATTGATTTCTATTTCGTTATCGTGGAATTCGTCATCAAGAAGGATCGCCTTTACATGGGCAACGAACTCACACTAATGCGAGGACATACCGCAAGCAAAATCGGAAATGAAAGAAGTACCAATGATGATCCAATCCTAAAGGTTCGAAGGAGTCTTGGGCGGGCGATCCAATATAGTTTAATTTAACTTTCAGTGCTAAAAGCGCACTTCTTTGATTTTGATCAAAGAAAGATGTTGCGAGAGGTCGCCAAGTTTACACTTCCCATTTCTTTTGCTAGCTAGAGCAAATGGATCCGCCGATGTCAATTGACTAATATTCTATTTGCCATTTGAACCAGACCAAGAAACGGATCTCGGTGCACGAGGGACTTGGATATATCAGCTTCTTTTTTCTTTTTGTTTATGAGGTCTCTCTCCCGGTCTCCAATCTATGAATATGAGTCACTCTATTCACCGATTACCGTAGTTGAGCACGTCTTTTTCGATGGATCGACGCATGGGCAAAGAGAATGGTCTTCGGACAAATGTAATTGAATTGGATATAAATTTGAAAGAAGCCCCTCTCCTAGGGCTTGAACCTCTTACCTTAATTAAATTTGAATCACCAGATCGCATGAACAAGCTTTAAGGATTTTCTTTTTGACGTAATTTATCTTGATCCATTCTCATGACCTTTGAGACTAATATGGCTATTGGCCTAAGTTGTTTACTTACTTGTTAGAGTAAGGAACCCATTGCTTGTCGAAAAAGGAAAATTGGACGTGATATCCAGTTAAGCATAAGAAGAAAACTTGGGTTAGCTCTGCGTGCTGTAATCTTGGATCCTTATTTAGTGGGTCCCGTCCTAATAGGCTTGTGGTTCACCGTTCAAACCAGCATTCACCAAAAGCAAGAAGTATAGCCACTTCATTCCTCTCACCCGTCCGCAAGATCGAGCAGATAGCTTAGCAACAAGTCGTAAATCCCTCAAAAAAGACACTTCTGTGAAGTTTTGCACCAACAACCCGTATCTCCTCATATTTGATCAGATTACTAGGTTGTCGCCACTAGTTATGGTGGTGAAGAAGGGGCCAATTTTAGCTAAAACTTATCCCCTTGCGATTGAAAGGCGTGGAACAATTGAAGTTCCGCATTTCTATCTTTCTTTTCGTAGTATTCCGTCCACTATTCGATTAGCTTATACCTGAATTCTTGGGTGTATTGATGTGTATTTTCCTAGTGTTGGCGCTCGATAAAGACATATGTGCAGAACTAAGAACTTTAGCCTCCGTCCCATTACCAACCTTGTTGGTATCCGCTTCGATTAGACATCTACTTCACCGGATCGGTTGAGGTACGGGTTTCCTCCACCCCCACTGTTGGGGTGAAACTTCATCGACGGATCAAAGGCTTATGGGCGTTCCCCAACATTTCGGATCGGCGGGCAAAGTGTGGTAGCAGCAGAGTAATGCCTACCAAGAGTCTCGAAAGCGAACCTCCTACCACCTAAAAGAAGTAATCCATTTATACGAGCGTATCTCTCCTAAATAGCTCTTCTTGTTGTTGTTGGGACAAAGAGTGAACGCAAATCCACCGGGAACAAAGAACTTGTGTACCTTTCGCCCTAAAAGATCGACTTAAATCAATAAGAGAAAGAAGTTGGTTTCCGAGATTCCCCATGAGATGGATGAGAAGAGGTTTTTAGATACAGAATGATCCAACATACTAAGGTAGGTTATTCACCTTTACTTTATTTAGGGCATGACGAGTGGGAGATGATCCCAATGTTAATTTGTGACAAAATATAAGGATTAAAATTGTAAAAATAATACAAACTAACAATAATTTAGGTATTTTACACTAATATTGCATTAGTATAGTTGTTATAAAATTAACAATAATTATATCATTAACACTAATCGCATATCTAATGTAAAGAAGAAGAATGAAAAGAGCAGGCATTAAGAGGCAAGGGTTTTCGTTTTTATTTGTAAAGGTGAGGGACAAGCGGCGTATGGGAAATGGAATAACTAATAAAATGCCTCATGGCGGGTTAACAGAGTTGAATGCGGTTTTAAGGGCCAATCCGTGCCAATCCGTTTCCAACAAGCCATCATTTTCCGTCTCTAACCAGGCTTGTTTAGACCACTAGCTTATTTTAAGTTTTTACGGTCCAGATACGGAGCCAACCAGACTTTTGGAGCTTATTTGCCCGGCTCATGGAGGACTCTGCTTTACATGAGCGAAAGGAAGTAGAACCGAACGTTCAAGTAAACGAGGCCTTAACATATTTGGTAACACGTGAAATAACATTTGTTTACCTCTTGGTTCCCTCGTAACGATCCCGGAGAATTTGGAAACTGGTATAATGTCCATTATATTTATTAGTGTGAGTTTAGACCATCAGCTTGTATAATTCTTCCTATAAGATTATTTCTAAATTTCTAACAAATCGGCTTAGTGTGTTTTAGCTACGACTATCTCTCCAGTCTGAGTCCGCTTTTAATTCTAAGGAGAAAATCTGTAATATAGATCTAGCCAAGGGAGTAATTCACAATGAAGAAAGATCAAAGAATGGTTCTGAGGCTGAAAATTGATATGAGCAAAGTTTTCTATTACGGTCAACTGGTACTACCTTCTACAAGTAATGAACAAACTAGGTTTTTGTGCCGAGTGGTGTGCGTGATATAACAATATTTTAGTACCCTTTCTATAGTATTGCTTTGTAATGGGAGGTTCCAAATTTTCATCCCCATGGCCTTAGACATGAGGATCCCATATCCCCTTATTTGTTTCTTATATGTATGAAAGGTCCGTTTTAAGCAAAGCTAAGGTTTCAAATAAAATTTGAGGGGTCAAGGTAGCAAAGGAGAGTGTAGCCATAGCCCACCCTGTTTTTTTTTTTTGCTGAGGATTGTCTAATATTTACTAGAGCCTCTTAGTGAGGTTAGGAATCTGCTAGAAACTATTAACGTTTTTAATGACGTCACCGGACAAATGATTAACTTTCAAAATCCCGTGGTTAGGAATCTTCTCACCTCTGTATGCCGGTGGTGGTGGAGAAACTGAAAAAACACTCCAACAGTGGCAACAATACTGTCTGGATGGGTGGTCTATCTGGTATTCTTTACACGGTTGCTTGTTGGACTGAAATACACGCATTCATTCTAGGTAGTGATTTAGAAGACGAGGAACTATGATCTCACTACTACAAGTTATGGAACTCAGCTTTAGTATGTCTGGTGTGATGGGAGAATTTTATTAATGAAGGACGCGAGTAAACTTCTAGGTGGCGAACTGTCTTGAACGATGAAGATTTCTCGAAATAGTTTGTTTTGTTTTTTAATTCTATTTTATCTATAAATTTTGGCATCTGTTTTCTTTTCGTCTTTGATATGAT
>JAJJWW010006214.1:0-84146 GCA_023531295.1 Papaver armeniacum | reverse complement strand
GAAGATTGGGAGCAGCTGTAAGGTCCAGTTTAAGTTCATAATTTGCTTCTGTTTCAGCTAACCTTATACACGAGGGACGAGTAGTCCTAGTCGGGTTCAACAAAGCTTTCAAAGTTGCCATTTCTGGCACCATCGGAATATTAGGGATTGTCTTCTTGAACGGACGTTCAAAAACGGACTCTTCAAAAATCGGACTTTCTAAATTGAGGTAATTGAGACGCTTAGAACTACTAGGTTTATCTTTAACAGATCTACCTAGGGCGTCTCTTTTACGTTCCAGCATGCAAAAGAATAAGGAAGGGGATTCTATGCAATCACAAAACAAGGCTGACTCAACCAAATCAAACCTATTAATTTCTAGCAAACAAAAAGCACGATGGCTCCACTTAGATTGTTTCTAGACCAGCTTCTAATCCTTCGAAAGGGAATTCGTTACAATTTAAGCAAACCCCTCTGGAATCAATCCGAGTCAAAGTAAGTTGAATAGAGGCGAGGGAAGTGTTAAGTGCATATTTTGCATATATTTAGTGTTGAATCCATGCTAGTAATTGCTATATATTCTTGCGAATTATTGCTCTTGTTTTCTCTTGTTTATGTTTTGCTAGGTGAATCATCCAAAAGAAGTGAATTGGCACATATATGTGCAATAAAAGAAGTTAGCTACAAACGAAGAAGGGCCAAAGACCAAACGGAGCTCGTTCGACTCTAGGAGTTCTTGCTATCACATTGAAGAGGACGAAAAGACGAATCGAATAGCGAAAGAATGGAGTCATTCCGACATCGTATGAAGAAGTTATAGGCGCAGTTTGAAGCATGTCAAAGTTGCGCAGTTTCTGAACACACAGAATTTATGAAGGCACTCGCCTAAATTACTCAGGGCAGTCACGGTACAAGAACTGAATTGTCAGTCTTGCGGGACTGACAGTTGATTGGAATGTTAAAGATGCCTGTAGGACATCTCATCTTCTTCATTTACCCCGAGAGAAGCAAACAACGACATCATCTTATTATCGATGTTATGGGCAGTGATGATGCTGGTGATGCCCGGGATCGATGAGAGGTGTTGTTGTTTATCTTGGTTGAGAGCGAGAAAGAAACAAGGGAAGGTGCAAGCTAGCACTGGTTGTGTGATGGCGTTGGATTTTAGTTGTTGCTGCCATTGGTGGTGGTGATCGGTGACAGTGATCAATGGGAAGACTTGGAGAATGTTTCGAGTTTATGAAACTCGAGACGAGTTGTGTTGTTGGCATGAAGAAGTTGATCGTGATGAGGAAGCTCGTGTCTAATCTGAAAAGAAAAAAGTCAGGAAAGGAAGAGAGACTCGAGTTTGAGAAGTTGAACTGTGATGATGAAGTTCCATGTATTAATGGCAGTGCTGAAATGGAGAGAATTAAGATGGACTGAAGAATGGGTGGTCAAGACTGTTAATGGCGTTGCTGCCATGGTCGTTTCCGGGGTTAACAGTGGTGATGTGATATTTTCGGTAATTGATGGAAATGCAAAAGTGCTGCTTAGTTCAGAGAAGATGATGGAGAACAGAGAGAAGCCTGATAGTAGGAGTTAGTTGTAGTCGGTTGAGCTCGAGAGATCACAGGGGTTGCTGCCGACTGTTGATGATCAAGATGTGGATGATCTGTTGAAGACGAGATGATGTTGCTGCAAATGATTGACTGCCGGCGATGATGATTGGCTGCTGTATGTTCGATGGAGAGCTTGGAAACAGAGACGTTGGTTGTGGTATTCTCGAACGAGAAGAGGACTTGGAGTCCGAGTTTTTGGCGCTGCCAATATCGAATGATGAAACAAGAAAAGCTCAAGTCTTTGGAGGATATGTACTGCGAGTTTGGTTGGACGGAGGAGACGATTAATGGGTTTGGCTGTAACTAGGAGCTCGAGTTGGAGTAATGGCAGAGATGATCATGAACTATTGCCAATATATCATGGTTGTCAATGGAAGGTGTAGATGAGTTTAGTTGCTTCTCGATGGAGAAGGTCAGGGACAATAAGGAGTCGAGTTTATGGAAGTCAGAAGAATAAAAACTTCACGGACATAAGAGTGTCCGTGGATGGCTATGGCCGGAAAAAGAAATTCAGGAACTTTTAAAACTCATGGAGATGTGAGTGTCCGAGAACTAGACCGAGGTAATTTGAAATCCAGGGGAAAATAATTCTCACGGTGACTTGAGCATCCGCGGAAAATGTCCGGACCTGATTGAGTAGCTGAAGAGAATGCCTTGTCAGTTCCACGGGACTGACATGCTAATGTTGATAACGGGATGGACTATGCAGTATTAAAGGCAAGCCCACTTGGTTGTTCACATATGAGTTTGACGAGACAGACTTTGTGCATGACCTAATTTGGAACTTTGTCGAGATTTTTTGCGCGGGGATCGGGTACGAGCACTTCTACAATTTGGAGATTATAAAAAGAAATACTTCTTGATATAGATATCTCGACATCATATAATACACTTTGGTTCTTCATAAAATATTTTAGGGTTTACCTCTTTAGGGGGAAACCGAGAAACGGTGTAAACATGAGAGGCTAAACTTTATTGATTAAGGATGAATTCAATGTTCTAGCGTTAAACTTTATTATTATACAAGTTTGTTATGAGTTTTAATCATCTTATCGTTTGTTTTCACTACATCTAATTTTATGAGTGATTCTTAGATTGATATGGGATGCATACTAGATTAGTCTATTAATTGTTCTATTGCTAGTATTGGGTTAGGAGATAAGTAATCGTCGAATAATTTATACACAAGTAGAAATCGTGAGACCTTGCAGAGGGATTCTGTGGAGCAATTGCGGGTGAATACAACACCAGCAAGTGGACCTTGAGCTAAGAGTTGAACTACTGGGATCAACCTAATTCACAAAGCCTAAGCGTTCGATCGGATTAAACCTTGAGTGAGCTACTACTTGGTGGTTCGGTTGGATAGAATCTGATATTGGAGAGCTTCCGTATCCGTGGTAAAAGGAGTTTTGAGGATAGCACTGAGCTAGATGCTTTCCTACGGTTGGTGATGAATGGTTCTAACGAAGATAGATAAGTATACTAATCCAGTTATCGCTTGGTAACGACGAAGGATTCCTTGATCATATCTTTCTTTTATTTGTTATTCTTTTTATTTCACTTTAAAACAATCCCCCTTTGTGTTTTATATTATTTTGTTAAACTAAATAACATATCAATTACACAGCTCTCTGTGGGAACGATCCTTACTACCGCTATATTACTAGTTAATTAGTGGGAAATATCTTGATTAATTTGTTGTGGTTACGACACGCATCAGGAAGCTCAGTGGAGCTTTGATACCCAAGGCCTCACCGGAATTACAAGGCGGCGCAGTCACGCATTTAACTCACAGAAACCATCATGAACTTCGAAGTATATGCTTAAAAGAGTAACCAATATTTTTCGAATGACTTTCCTATAATTAAGCTCGTTACCCTATCGGTCTTGTTCTAGTAAGGCTTAGGTTCGCGTAGGTTACGTGTTTCTAAGGCGGGCAAGAAGAGAACGGTGATGAAATACGAACCCTTATCTTGAATGGCCAGGCCTTGCCCTTTACTAGAAAATTAAAGCAGCCGTATTCAAGTCCTCAGCATATATGCAAACGAAGGAATCCAGTAACTCGATGACAGGGGATTCGCGAGCGTTCAGAATCTTACCTCCCGTTCCAGACGGGGGATGAATCGGTTGTAGTCGACTCGGGCCACTGACTCCTATGTAAGTGTACGAACCCAAGGTGCAGAGACAATATCGTAATTGTCATCCTTCTCGGCAAACAGTTTATATTTAAAGTACCCTTCCGTAGGGTAAAAAAATAAAAATAATGTCCAAAGTCCAAAAAGAAAATAAAAATTACAAAAATAATAAACCCTAATACAACTTTTTTCTTTTTTTTTTTCTAAAAATAAACAAACCCTAAAAACAAAATAACTAAAATAAAATTGTCTTCTTTTCCGTTCTTTTCGCTTTAATCTTTAGCTCCAAGTCTTTACGAAATCACCAAACTCCTTGGCTCAATTTTTCTTTATGATCCAGAACCTGTAGACAAAAGATAAATAACCAAAAACGTAAAAAAGAACAAAAATAATAAAAATAAATCTAAAACCCTAAAAACAAGTCCGCGTCGGCGGCACCAAAAATTGATGTGGTTGTGATATAGTGGTAAAAAGAGTGTTGTTTCTCAGACTTGTGAAGGATTTTTTTAGACTTAAATTCAAAACTAAAATAGAAAACACACTAAAAATTATAGCAAACTTAAACAAAGATGATATCAATATTAAAAGAAACATTGAGGCTAAGATTCAACTATTTTCCAAGTTCAAAGTGATTAAACCAATACTTATATTTATGCAATTTTCTTGTTTAAGTTGATTCTAAAATATTGCAACAAGTAGATTTTCAAAAGTAATAATTGTAAATACCAAGTATGAAGCATCAAAAGTCTTAAAACTAAGCATACTCCGTCAAAATAGATCACAATCACTCAAATAAAAATCATATTCAATAATAGTTCAAGGCAAATAATCATATAATAATTGCAAATAAAAAGATAAAATAGAATATACCACATTTTGTTGGAAAAATAGCTTCCTCTATCGCCTCAGCAATGGGGTTTAGCTCCTCATATTAATCATGGTCTCAAAATATGTGTTTATGGTTCAAAAGTTGATTAAAAGAGTGAAAAGTAATAACACAGACTGTTTGCAACGGCGTATCGGCGTTACAAAACAGCTGTTACAATGGAACTGTTACAGAAAACTGTTGTAAACATTGTTGCTTTGTCGCTGATTTTAAGACCCCAAAAACGACTGTCTTCAATGGCCTTTTGTTCTTCGTGTTCTTCCTTATGCACCAGCAGAAACAATTTCCTGCAACTCTTGATTTCGTTCTATGTTCTTCTCTAAACTTCCCCAAAGTATCCGTACCCTTCTTTGAGCCTCCCGAAATCTCTTATATACTTCACAGGTCACAAAATCATCGAGTTTTCTTCCCCCACAATCCACGGGATTTTTTTTTCTTTTCCACGGAAAATATCCCTTCAGGAACTCGTTCTTTCCCTTCTTATTCTTCCCATCTCTTCTTTACGCAATAAACTCAAATATAACAGGGAAGAAATACGTAACTTCCATAAACAAATCCAAACATACCCGAGTTTTCCTTCGTTTCCTATTCTTCCCTGTTTAACCGAGATGTAAAGATATCTTCCTTTTTTATGATTCGAAAACACCTATCAACCCTGTTTGAGTGTAACAGGGTAGTTTCAATCAAACCCCGCGTCAAAATCCGACAGAATCCCGTCCAAATCTTGCCCTGAAAATTCCGCAGCAAACCAGCTTGTTTTCCCACCATTTTTTTATCTTTAAAACGTGAAGAAGAAGAGGCGCCCCCTATCCAGAGTAGGGGTGCGAATAGCAGCTGCCTTGGGGTGTCCTGAAGGTGCCCCTTAGTAATTTGGGTACCCCTTATCCATAGTGAGAGTCTGAATAGCATGTGTCCTCCGGGCGCTTTTACCAACTTTTCGAGCCGATTTTTCCAAAAATGTTTATTGGCCAAAAATACCTACACGCGCATAAAACACCATAATAAGTACAAAAATAAGCACTATCAATATAAAGAATCGAGACAAATTAGACACAAAAATGTGTCTATCACTAAGGGTTCTGTCGTGGAGCAAAACACGTGTATATATAAAAAAAAAGGTACCCTGATAATTATTACGTAGGCATGCTGATTAATTCAATAAATGCGCTAGTGGTCGTAGTGACGTCATGTCAGATGTATGGTTTTACGATTTTAACCCTAAGCTAAAAACCACCATCAACAGATGGTCGGACCAAAATCCTTGAAAATCAAAAGGTCTTGATACGGAACCAGAAGAAGCTCATCTTGGATTTCATCAAGGATAGGAAACTTGCTCATATTGTTGATCGAAAGGTGAATGTTCTAACTCATGAGCACGGAATCTCCACGGTCTAGAGAATCAAGGATATTAGTGATACTTTTTATGATGGATTCATAGAAAGGTATGATGTTATCAAAGAACCTTCAATGTCTAGGAAACTTCTTATAAGAATTTATTCTTGTGTTTTAAGAAGGATAACTAGGGTTTGGAATAACAAATATTGTGATTACACATAGTGAAAAAGCGGGGGTTTAACAACCACACCCAATATTTCGCTTAGCAATCTGTATGGGCTAACTCCAATATAATTCTGAGAGCACCAACTAATAAAGCGAGCTCAATAAATAAATATATCAAAGAGTTATATCTTTGTTTCACAATATAACAGCAAATCAAACAGATAGAAATCCGTGAGCCTAATTATTATGTGAAACAACTTGAACGGTACCAAAGACCAATGTTCAAGTGTCAATCAATATAATCAACAACCAAAGGTTGGATTCTCTAATTGATTGAACTTACGCACAACCTGTGATATTTCTATTATATAACAAAATATAATGCGGAAACGAAATAACACATACACCAGCAATTTAGTTAACGAGGAAACCTCAAAATTTGAACACCACGTTGTATTAAGCCGCTACAAACACTAGCCTACTCCAAGTTAACTTTGGACTGGAATGTAGTTGATCCCTAACCAATCTTACTCTGATCAAGGTACAGTTGCGCTCCTTACGTCTCTGAATCCCAGCATAACTCTACGCACTTGATTCCCTTAGCTGATCTCACCCACAACTAAGAGTTGCTACGACATAAAGTCTGTAGTTGCAGGAAATCCCACACTACACCCCTCACAAGAATTCACACAATCAAATCATTTTAAGATGAACAATTATAAGTTTTATTGATCAAATTCCAGAAATATTACAAGATGAACAGGAGATAAACCAAAGAATTACAACCACTCTAAACTTTCTCTCTCTTAATGACTTTCTCAACACTCGAAAAGATCCCTCCTTTGTAAGCCTATTCGGCTCTTTATATAGGACATTACATAGTGGATGACAGCTAAGCTGTCCTTTATTTTCGGGTATGTCTTGCGAAGTCTCGCAAATGTACAAATGTCAAATCTCGCGACACTCCTTGATCTCGCTACATCTTCACATCTTTCTCGTGTTTTGGCTGTCGTCATCCGTTACGTCGTTTTTACTTCCAGTCCGCGATGTCTTCACAGTGTGTCATTTATGGATTCCACGAGAATCATGGTGTTGCGATATTCTGATCCTACATCTTGCCTCTTCTCATGTCTTCTCTGCGAAGAAGAGAACGTCATGAGAATTAGTATTTTCAAAATGTCGCGGCCGTTCATTTCTTTCCTTTATTTTTCTGCCGACAAGCTTCCGTAAATCCAGTAAAACTGCTTACACGTTTTACATATTCCCCTTTTTACCGGCACATTAAATGCTAACCGGTCATCCTTTTCTTGTCTATTTAAGAAGAGATCTATCGAGAATATCTTTCTTTTCTTTTACTTCATCTTCTTCATCTCTGCATTCTTTGTGAATCCTTTATCGTCTGCAACTTTTGTTGTTGTTCATCTTGTTGTAAATCTTCTTTGCTACTGTTCTTATAGAGCCATCAAGGTTTGTATATCATACTGCATGTGATCCATTTGAACTCTTCTACTAAGATTACTTTATTTGATTTTGTTCATCTCTGATTAATTCCCTTATTGTTTCTGTTTTAGTAAGAACGTCCCTGTTACCTTCACAGTCCAAAATCCTAAAACATCCAAGGGTTCGCAACCAAAATCCGTTGCACACAAGAGAAAGCCTGCGAATAGCAAGGTATTAAGAAACATTTACTCTTCTAATAACAATATTGTTGCCTCTGTTTCTTATTTAACTTGTGATTCGCAGGATGACAAAAACGTCGATAGATCCCCCAAAAGATCTCGTCGTTCTAAATATGTTGAAACCTTTGTTCCTTTTCCTATATTTAAGCTTACAACTCCTCCTGCGATATCGTCGCAAGATAAATCTACCCATACCGTCTGCGAAAATGTCGCTGCTGATTTTCCTCCTATGTATGAGTTTCCATAGATGAAGTTCCTCATGATAGTCCTATTGTGAATGAACCATTTTCTTCTCCTACTATCGATGCCTCTGCCTTTCCCCCAGTCATTAACCTTCATCAGATTCCATCTTCTCATGACACTCATGCGACCAAAGATGATTCAACTCTCCCCTCTTCTGTCGTCACTTCCTCTTCATCCGAGTATATCCCTCTTACTAAGGAAAATTTGGAGGGAATGGACGTGGCTTTCAAAGTTTTATCAGATATTATGAATGACGCCAAGAAGACCTCCGTCGATCCCATCAAGTCTAATTTCTGTGAGATTTTGAGTAAATACTTTGGTTCTGACAGAATTTCGCAAACATCTTTAGAGCAAGAAGTTATAACTTTGAAGAACAATCTCCAAGCCATGACTGCAAAGTGTGACACTCTCCGTCTTGAGAATCAAAAACTTCAAAATGTCTCACTGGATCGTGATAATCTTCGCAAGAAGAACGAAGAATTAAAAGGTACAACTCCCCTCCCTTTTTTTTTTTAATCTTCAAGCCCTTGTTCGCCCTTCAAGCTTTGAACCAGAAGCGAAAAATGGAGATATATCAGTTGGAATCTGTTGTTGAAGAAACTCGAATGGATAGAGACGTTTGGATGGAGCAATATAACCAATTAGATAATCTTCATACATATTCTGTTGATCAAATAGATAATCTTTCTAAAGAAAATGTTGACTTAGTTCAGAAGCAGGGCTCATTAAGTAGCGAATTATCTCGCCTCTCTTACTCTTTAACTACATCTAATTTGGAGTTAGAAACTTTATCAGATGAAAATGGAACTCTTTCTCAAGAGAAGCGAGCTCTGTTAAATAAGGTGGCGATTTTTTCGCAACAACTTGACGTCTGTCAAAAAATATGTAAAGAACAAAAACAATCTCTCTGTTCGCTGAGAAGTAAACTCAAAGAAGTTACTGTTGAGAGGGATAAACTTATCCAAGGTAGAATAACTTTAAGTGTAAAAACAAGCCAACTCAAGGATCAATATTCCAAGTTAGAAGAATCCCACTCTTCTCTTGCGAAGGAAAACGCCTTACTTGTTTCTAACGAAAAGAGCTTGTGATCTCGACTAAAAGGTTTGGTTGGAGATAATTTTGACAGTTCCATGAATCATTTGGAGAATAGTTGTTTGGCTTTAACCTAATATCTTATCTCGCAAAAGGAAGGTAGTCATGATATTTGACTACCTTAATCAATTTATTTTCTTGAATTTATGGTATTTTCCTTGCGAATTCAAGAAATATCTGAATTATTTTATATACTCTTTATTTTTGCAGAATCCGAGAAAAATCTTCACTCCTCTATTTCCACTTTGAAATCTGACTATGCCAAAATTCACAAATAAAATGGACTGCTCGCTGCTTCTCTTGCTCGTTCTCGCGATCGGGCAGAAAGAAGATTCGACTATCTCACTTACTCTAAAGATATAGAGACTAGGAATCATCAGAAAGCACTCATTCGCCAATTTCACCTCAAAGCTGAAGTTCTTGTGAATGATGTCTTATTGTCCAAATCTCTTGATCATGTATCTGTCGAACCTCTGGAAGTAGGTGATGATGAAGTTCCTAACCCTCCTGATAGTGATTATGATTATGAAAGTGGCGAAGATTCCGCAGATGAAGAGATGATTCCACCTGATGAAGCTGTTAAGAAGAATTTAATTGAAGGAGGGTCTGGCGAGAATGCAATAACTGGCGAAAGTGCGGTAGTTGATGAAGCTAATAAAATTGTTGAAGAACATCCAGTATCTCCTTCTGGTGAAAAAATCGATATTGAGAATTGAACTTCTCTTGTAATTTTACTTCTTGCATTGTTACTTCTTTATGCACTTAAATCACCTTTGAGATGTATTTTCTTGTTTATTATTCTTCTTTCTTGTATGGAAGACAATCTTTGATGTTTAACAATTCCCATTTCGTTTATGCGAATTTTATCATTGCGACAAGATCGCAGGACGTCCTTACATTTTCATGTAATGACCCATTGATCTTGCCTTATCATTTTTCTTGTGTGGTCTTATTTTGCCTTCCTAGTTAAAGGTCTTATTTTGCCACCTCTCATTTTTGCGACAAAATCGCAGGACATCTTTACACTTTCATGTAATGACCTATTGATCCTGTCTTATCATTTTTTTAGTATTATTGCCTCTGCAGGATATTTTTCTTGCGACAATATGACAGGCCTAAATATCCTTGCGAATATAAAGCCCCATGACATTGCCGTCTTTGCGACGAAATCGCAGGACGTCTTTACACTTGCATGCAATGACCCATTGATCTCGTCTTATCTACTCTTTTGTATTTTTTCCTCTTCAGGATTGTTGCATAAATATGACAAGCCTTGATACTCCCGTGAGTAAGAAGCCTCATGACATTTACGTCTTTTTGACACTATCAGCTCCCTAATGGAGGGTGCCGCCCTTATCTTCCCCCTGGTTGCCCCTTCAAGGAGGCGTACTTCTGCCATACAAGGCTAGCTCCTCCCATCTGGTCTTAACAACAACCAGTTGTTTTCGCAGCCTCTTATCCCTTTTGCCTATAGGGCTTATGGTTACGAGACTGCACCCTAAGTGGAGTTTTCTTCGGGCCGAGTGCAACGATAAGCCGAGACTTGCCAAGAATGGCCGAGACACTTCAAATGCCCTGGCACCCTTGGTTCAACCGTGTACCTCGGCGCCTTGGTCAAATGTCGACTCCTTAGAAGAGACCCCGGTCGTCCAATCTAAGTCATTAGCTTAGATTGAAAATCCAAGGTACCTCTCCGGATGGGTGTTATTACCCCCAATCTCCATGACTCGGAGTTCCGGGGCGGTGTAACCTTTTCCCTGAGCCACGTTTACAGATACCCCCTTACATGACGTACTTTAGGTACATTGCCTCTTACGAAATTTTATTCGCGAACTAGGGTGTACGCCATGAAGGTTTGTCACATTCTGATTATTTTGTCAATTTTTCTTCATATGTAATAGGTACCCCCTACTATGACGCACTTTAGGTTCTTTTGCCTCTTGCGAAATTGTGTGCACGCCATAGTAAGTTCGCCATTTTTTGATTATTTTATTGATTCTTCTGTATATGTAAGCACTTTTGTAATTTCGCTGATGTTTGATGATTTTTTGTCGTTTTCGTGTGCGAAACAATCGCCTGTTTTTTCGAGAATGAAAATGAAACATTTAATTCTTTTTGCCTCAATCATGTACCATTCAGCAGTCGACTTCTTCACCATAATTTATTATGGGTAATATCTCTTTAAGTATAATCTATTCCATGGTCTATCGAGTCTGCGTCCCACATCTTTACCCTCAGGGTCCATAAATCTATATGCCCCTGTTCCAACTATCTCCTTGATGATATAAGGTCCATCCCATTTTTTCGCAAGCTTTCCACCACTTTCTCGCTGATATATTGGTGTTTCTCGCAGCACCAAATCGCCTGGTTGAAATTCGCGTGTTTTAACACGTTTATTATATTCTCGGGCTAATCTTCGCTGGTAATTTTCCATATGCTGCAAGGCCCTTTCTCTTTTTTCTTCTAATTCATCCAATTTAGTTAAAATAATACCCGCACTAAGATTTTTCTCCCAAGATTCTCTCTTTGTTGTTGGGATAATAACTTTTGTTGGTAGTACAGCCTCAACCCCATATGTTAAACAGAAAGGTGACATTCCAGTGGCTTCTCGTCTGGTTGTGTTGTAAGCCCATACTGCATAATATACCTGTTCGCACCATGCTTTATTGTACCCTTCTAATTTCTTCTTCAATATATCTGCGATTGTCTTATTTGTTGCTTCTGCCTGCCCATTTGCCTGAGGGTATAATGGGGTTGAGTTTCCATATTTTATCTTAAATACATTTAGTAACAATTCTATATTCTATCCTTCGAACTGCTTCCCAATATCAGATACCAATTGTGCGGGAATTCCAAATCTGCATATGATATTCTCAAATATGAATGTAAAAATATCTTTGTCGCGAATGTGTTGGACCGCCTTTACTTCTGCCCATTTTGTGAAATAGTCCGTAGCGACAATCAGATATCTTCTTTGTACAGACCCTGGTAAAAACGGTCCAACAATATCTAAACCCCATTTTCCAAAGGGCCACACATTTGTTGAAGATGTTAATAGTGCTCCAGGTGCATGTATTTTCTTTCCATGCCTTTGGCAATCTTCGCAACGCCTTGATACACGTTTCGCATCTTCATGCATATATGGCCAGTAATAGCCTTGTATTTTCGCTCTGTATGCCAAAGATCTTCCGCCGCTATGATTGCCAGCATCCCCACTATGCAACATCTTTAACACTGCTTCTCATTCTTCTCGTGTCAAACACCTGAGTGAAGGTCCATTAAAAGATCTCCGGTATAGTATCCCATCTCTTAGTTCATAATTTGTAGCACGACTTTTTAATTTGTGCGCCTCCAGCCTATTTCTCGGTGTTTCTCCTCTCATCAAATATGCATGAAGTTCGGCTCTCCAATCTTCAATAACAGATGTTTGCTCCCCATCTTCTATGATCATCACGTCTAACTCTCATTCTTCTTCCTTATTGATCGACGGTGATACAAGTGTCTGTATCTTTATGCATCTCGCAGTTGGATCCGTCATCATACTTGAGATAAAAGCTAAAGCATCTGCGAGTCTATTATCTTTTCTTGATATGTGTATCCATTTTATTTTTGGGATTTTCGCTGACAGTTCTCCAACAAGTTTCTTGTATTTCTTTAAAGATGGTTCATTTGTAGTGTATTCTCCTTTTATTTGTCGAATGACTAGCTGCGAGTCACTGGTGATTCTCACATTTTCCAACTGCGCTTAGCTAGCCCCAAAATCCATTTCTATTACGAATTTCAAAGCATGTATGACAGCTTCATATTCCGTTTCATTATTGGTGGATGTAAACTCAATTTTCCAATCATTTTCCTAATGCAAGAAAAAGCCATTTTAGTCCCTCAACAACAAGCGAAATCAAAACAATTCCAATTCCGTTACCTTCTCCATCTATGAACACTTCCCATATATCTGGCTCTGTCAGTAGGTCCTTTGGGTTTCCATATTCTTCTTCTATATCCATCATTTCTTCCACTGCTTCATCATATTCTAAAGGAAATTCTGCTAAAAATTCCGCCACAACTTGTGATTTGGGTGAAGATAGTGCTTCGTACTTAATTTTGAAGTGTCCTATTTGTGCATTCCATCTCTCAAATCTGGCTGATCTTTTTGAATTCTTCATTACTTCAAAACAAGATTCAATGGGTACCTTTGTCAATACCTTTACTTTTTGAATTCTTATGTGCTTTGTCAATACCTTTCTTTGCTGAAAATATATGCGAAGTTTGAACGCTGCATAAACTAGCGCCAAAATTAACTTTTCGATTTTTGAATAATTTTTCTCTGCGGCATTGAAGGTTTTACTGATGTAATAGATTGGTTTCTCAATTCCTGCATCTACTCGCAACAACACAGCACTTAATGCGTGCGATGTTGTCGCAAGATATAGTAATAGTTCTTCTCCTGGTTCTGCTTTTTGCAAAATAGATATATTCATCAGATAATATTTTATTCCTTGCAGGGCTTTCTCGCATTCATCCGTCCATTTAAATTTTGTCCCCTTTTTGAGTATGTTGAAAAAGTGTTTGCATTTATCTGATGATCGCGAAACAAATCTCCCTAGTGAAGCTAAGAGTCCGTTTAACTTTTGTACATCTTTTATTGTTGCTGGGGTTGGCATGTCGCGAACTGCTTGCACCTTCGCCGGATCAACTTGTATACCCTCTTTTGATACAATGTAGCCTAAAAATTTCCCTGACGCAACCCCAAAAATACACTTCTCTGGCTTTACTTTGATGTTAAACTGTCTCATTTGTTAAAATATTTCTCTCAGATCTTGGACATGATCTTTTGATTCTTTACTTTTTATTAACATGTCATCCACATACACCTCTAGTGTCTTATGTATCCAATTCACAAACACTTTCTCTACCATTCTTTGGTATGTTGCTCCAGCATTTCGCAAACCAAATGGCATTTTTGTATAACAATATAATCCTCTTGGGGCGAAAAAAGCAGTGTGTTCTTGATCTTCTTCGGCGAGAGGGATTTGATTATATCCTTTGTATCCATCTAAAGAAGATATTCTATCATTCACTGCTGCCGTTTCTACCAATTATGGGATATCTGGTAATGGAAAACTATCTTTTGGGCAAGCTTTATTTAGATCAGTGAAATCTATACAGATTCTTATCCCTTTATTCTTCTTTGGAACTACTACCATGTTTGCTATCCACTCCGGATATTTTGCTTGTCTTATAATTCCTGCATCAAGCATCTTCTGTAACTCTTCTTCTATTTGAGGATGATATGTTGTTGCGATTTTTCTGATTCTTTGTTTGAATGGCCTTACATTTTTATCAATCTCCAATTTATGACATTCCACAGACGGATCTATTCCCGGTAACTCATCCATATCCCATGTGAAAATGTCTTTATATTTTCGCAGCAGATTAACAGTTATTTCTTCCTCATCCTCCTCCATCTTAGTTCCAATTTTTAGTATTTTGGGTTCTTCTTTGGTCCCAACATTCACTTCCTTTGTTGGTTCTGCCGCGGTGTAACTGGCCTCAGGTTCTCGCATAGGTGTTGGTTCTTTTATCTCCTTCGCAGGTCCATTCCCTTCTTCCGAGATTTCGCCAGGTATGCCATTTCATTCCTCTGCTTTTATCATGTAAATTCTAAATTCTTCTTCTTTCTTTGCTTCCTTCGCCATTTTCTTGCGATTTTTCCGCTTCTCTGCATGTCCTTCGTATTGCTTCACTTCAATTTGATAACATAATCTCGCTTTATCCACATCTCCTCTAATTTCACCGATCCCACTTGGTATAGGAAATTTAATGCATTGATGTAATGTCGACGCTACGGCTTTAATCGCATGTATCCATGGTCTTCCCAATAACATGTTGTATGGTGATTCCATATCCACCACACAGAATATTACTCGTGTTTCGATTTCTCCTAGTAAAATTCGCAACTCTATTTCCCCTTTTGGTTTTGTTACAGATTTGCCAAAGCCATGAATATGATAGGTTGAAGGAGACATTTCTTCATTTTTGTACCCCATTTCTTTGTATGTATGGTAGAACATTATATCCACCGAACTCCCTGTATCCACCAAAGTTCTGTTTATTGTCCATTCTTCCATAATTTTTGCCATGTTCACCTTTTCTTTCTGTGTGATTACTGTGATTACCAAAGGAGATGTGTGTCCCAAATTTTCTTTTGGTATTTCTGCTACTGTAAACGTAATTTTCTGTTTTTCCCAATCTCTCAAAGGTGATGTCTTCTCAACTGCTACAATTTTCTTTCCTTCAAAGTCTCGTTTATGCATTCTCCCTCTGACGTTCTCATGGAATTCATTGATCATTATTTTTGTGATCCATTTACACTCCAACCTTTTGTTAAATTTCTCTATCTTTATTGATTTATCCACTTGTTTTATCATTTTCTTGATTTGAACAACCTTGATAACAATCTTCAATCTTTTCTTTCAAGGAGTCCCTGTTTCTAGCGTCATTATGTAGTTGCAGGAAATCCCACACTACACCCCTCACAAGAATTCACACAATCAAATCATTTTAAGATGAACAATTATAAGTTTTATTGATCAAATTCCAGAAATATTACAAGATGAACAGGAGATAAACCAAAGAATTACAACCACTCTAAACTTTGTCTCTCTTAATGACTTGCTCAACACTCGAAAAAGATCCCTCCTTTGTAAGCCTATTCGGCTCTTTATATAGGACATTACATAGTGGATGAAAGCTAAGATGTCCTTTATTTTCGGGTATGTCTTGCGAAGTCTCGCAAATGTACAAATGTCAAATCTCGCGACACTCCTTGATCTCGCTACATCTTCACATCTTTCTCGTGTTTTGGTTGTCGTCATCCGTTACGTCGTTTTTACTTCCAGTCCGCGAAGTCTTCGCAGTGTGTCATTTATGGATTCCGCGAGAATCTTGGTGTTGAGATATTCTGATCCTACAAAGTCGAAGACTTGATAAACCAATCTTTCTCACACAGAAAAGTCTATTGTATAGATAAATATGTCTCCCACAGATAAACCTATGAGTTTTGTTCCGTATTTTGATAAATCAAGTGAACAGGAACCAATTGATATACCTGACTTATATTCCCGAAGAACAGCCTAGAAATATCAATCACCTCACAATAATCTTAATCGTATGGTAGCGAAACAAGATATTGTGGAATCACAAACGATGAGACGAAGATGTTTGTGATTACTTTTTATCTTGCCTAAAGGAGAATAAATCTCGAGATAATCTTAAAGAAGATAGTACTCAATCACGATAGAAGATGCCTACAAAGAAAATAGTTGGGTCTGGCTTCACAATCCCAATGAATTCTTTCAGTCGTTAACCTACAGGGTTTCGTGAAAAACCTAAGGTTAAAGGAGAATCGACTCTAGTCGCAACTAGTATCACACAGGAGATGTGGGGATTATGTTTCCTAGTTGCTAGAGTTCTCCTTTATATAGTCTTCAAATCAAGGTTTGCAATCAATGTTACCTTGGTAACAAAGCATTCAATATTCACTGTTAGATGAAAACCTGATTAGACTCAAGCTAATATCTTTCGACCGTTAGATCGAACTTAGCTTGTTACACACAAAGTAAATGTACCTTCATTTAGGTTTGAGTAACTGTACCTAAACGTGTACACCTTGTTGGCTCAACAATAGTTAACCGAAGTTAGCCATATGAACACTTTCATATCAACCTTATTCATCTTAATCATAACTAGTTCAAATGACTCAAATAAAACTAGTTCTTAGAGTTGTTCAATTGTTTATATTCTCATAGAAATGTACAAGATACAATTGAATCAAAATCGATTTTGATTCACATGAATCAAGTCAAGAACATTATAACTACGGTTTACAAAAGATTGCATTCCTTATTATATAAATGTATTAGTTCATGAACAAACCGATTTTAGAACATCATCTACTTAGGTATGCGTACCTAAATAGCCAGACCAAGTTTGGGTTTCGCCAGTATACGAACTGGTACACGCACTAACCAAACTCAGCAGAAAAATCTGGACCTGAACCTTATGCCAGTACGCGTATCGGTTTGCGTACCAGGTTCCCGGACTTTCACAAAATCAGGTAGGCATACGGGTATGCATACCATGATTCCCGGACATGGATTACATATATGCAAGTGAGCATAATATGTTTAAATCCAATTGTTCTAAAGTCTATTTCAATCATTGAAACTTTCTTAGAGGATGACAGTAGTTGTTTTCACGAACTATTAGCATCAAAGCGATTTTCAAATTATTGAAATAATCAAAATGAAACATTCCGAGTCTACATCAAATGACTGTATCACACAAATCATGCAAGATGTTACCAGGAGATTTTCATATGATCATCTTATGACTTTCGTCAAGAGGATAAGATGAACTTGGTTAAAGCAAAAGCTTACCAACACATATTTCGAGAAATATGTAAGCGAGTTAAACTCAGCTCGAAATATCAAATGTGTATAAATAAAGTCTATATAGCCATACGACTTTTGTCTGAAATAGGAGATAGAGTAGATAGACTTTTGAGTGATAGATGAGTTCAAGTGTCCACATACCTTTTTTTGATGAAGTTCCACAAGATCCCCTTAGTAATTCTTCGTCTTCAATAGATGAACGCCGTGAAGTCTAATGCTCAACTACAATGTCTATCCTAATCCGAGACTTAGTTATAAGTAGACTAGAAATCAAGAATTATAGTTTTGGCAACTAAACTTGACAACAAGCTTGAGATAGAAACGCTTGCGAGTTCGACCGAGCAGTGCTCTAACAATCTCCCCCTTTGTCAATTTTAGTGACAAAACTATCAATACATATGGAATACAAAATAAATAAACTTTATAGCTCTCAATCCAAATGCTTGATTTTCTTGGTTCTTCAACATTACTCGAAATCCTCGTCACTTCCAAGTACTCCAATGATTCTGAACGTGTTCAACGCAGCATCATAGTTGTTGAAGATCCGTAGCCATAACAATGAGAATACAGAAGCTCTCAATCATTTTTATACAGTGTCATGGTATTATTACACAGCATCAAAGTTCAATTGTATCACAACTTTGACAATAATACTATGGTGATATGTATCACTCCCCCTTAGTCAATACTTCATCTCACATGAAAACCACTCCCCCTTACATAATGATCCGTAAACCATATGTATTTGTAGTGTGAACTACACATTAATTCTCCCCTTTTTTGTCAATAAAAATTGGCAAAGGTACGAAAACTAGTGGGATCCTAATGAAATTTCCATAGAGATACTTCACGACCAAAAGAGAACAACATATCAACTTGTTTAGATGCCATCATATAGCCGAAACTAAATGCGTTCATCAAAGATTTTATAAAGATACAAGATACCCCTACAATATTCCACAGCCGCACTCCCCACAAAGATTTGGCAATTAAGCACAAGTTCAAAAAGAACTCTCCCCCATAAAATGTCATTCTCGAAAGAACAACAAGAACGACCTTACTTTCACAAGAAAGGAAGGATTTTTTTGGACATTAACAAATCGTGAATCATGAATTTGTATCCAAAATACTCAATTAAATTAACTACAAGATAACCCATGATTAATTTAATCGGAAATGCTTAACATAAGAGAACTTACGGAGCCTCACAGTATTTACACAAAGATGTGGATCAGGGAAGACCAATACTGCGGAATAAACAAAGATTCATTCTATGTATCATCACTATTTGCATAAAGACATGTAATAGACTTAATCTTTGTAAAAAAAAATCCATCATATCTTCCATCACTATTTGCATAATGACATAATAGGCTTAACTTTTGTTTGTCAAAAGTCCATTCATTCTTTTATCACCATTTGCACAATGACATATGAAAGACTTTGACAAATATGGGACAATCATAGTTCACGGACGCAAACACACATATCCCATAACAAGTTGCAATATATGAAACCATAAAGATTAATACTGCAAAATCATCTTCCAAATAAACTTTAGAATTTAAATAAATAAATCTAAAAACATTGCAAGATGAAAATCGTTGGAAATAGCTATGTGTACTCACAATAATGGCTATTCCAAACCCTAGTTATCCTTCTTAAAACACAAGAATAAATTCTCATAAGAAGTTTCCTAGACAAAATAAAAACCAAACAACTCTAAGACCAACAAAACCGAAAACACGATAATCAGAGTTCGTTTACAGAGTCTTCACAGGTTTCAAGACCTTCAAGCTTGTGACTGACAGCATCAACAGCCTCTTCGGAGAAGATATTCTCTTTGAGAATATCCTTAACATGCGACTTCATGAGAACAAGGTCAGAGTTAACCTTTTTCAACTCAGTTCGTAACACATAAAGATCCTTCATAGAGTTTCCAAGCTTCAGTTTTGCTTTCCCGAGATCATTGAGAAAACCATGAACTACTTCAGCAGAGACCATCTCAGCCTTTTCTCCATCTTGATGAGAATACGCATAATAGCATGATGCACTAGGATTGGGTTCATCAGCTTCAACAATGGTTCTTCTCTTCTTTAAGACAAACTCAAAATAAACAGCAGCATCAATAAAGTCTTCCGGCAAATCCAAAGAACAATGAGGGGAAGTCATTCTTGATAAACAAAAACCTGGAGTTAACGTACTTACAAAAAGGTTTTGGAATTTAAATAGTTTCTCAGAGAAACAGATTTTAGGGTTTCCAAAGTTGGTCCGTGACATGTAACATGGGTACCCGTATGAACGCAAACTGGACCCATAGCAGGAAAACTCCAAGCATAATGCAAGAAAACTGTTTACACAGCAATGTTTTGCTACGTGAATAATTTCACAAATTTTAGCTCAATAAATTTTATATTCTCACCAGAGACAAAATCTAGAGCATAAGAGTAGCATTTTTGACACAATTGAAATTTCAAAAAGAAATTTTAAAAAAATCAAAATCTTGACAAGACAAAAGCACAAATACTTATGCAAAAATGTTTGTAAATGATAATCCGGCTATGAACGAAAAGAAAATAGCTAGAGAATCAGAAAACACTTTTCCTCAAGTATACCTGACCATATCTCACTCAACCAGAATTTATGTGAGTGAGAACTCAACCTTGTGATTAATTAACACAAGTATGAGCCTTAATCTCATCAAATGAACGTTGTTTTCGGTTAAACCTCTTTCTCCTGATTTTTGGAGGAAAACCGTTATGATGCGAGAAGTTATCATAAAATTTACTATCATCAAAATACGACGCATATTATGTATTCTTACCTGAATATTTTGACTAGAGGGAATTGACAGCATGTTAATAATCTCTTTATAACCTTCAATTATTATTTTTAGGTTGTCTTCCATCTCTCCATTTTTGCTTCCTTCTTCTGGTACCTTTTTCACATCATGAAGAACATTATCTCCCTTTTTGGTTGAATAAAACCCATGAGTTCTTCTTGAACGAATTGGTTTAGGAAGACCTGTTTCGTATTTGAACATTTGAGGAACACATCGAACTGACTTTCTTGGTAGGGTACACAGGGTGAGTACTAAAACCAATTGGTCTAGACATACGAATTTTTCAGTTACACTTTTGAGAATTAAATCTAAGGTGTGTTGAAGACGAACAATAGAATTGTAATTCAACCTCGATTTCCTCTTTTGTTCAACATGTCCTTTTGAATCACAAAAGAGACACACTTTCTGATCACCTAAGTGATTAGACAGAACAGTCTTAACACCATCGTTGGGAGATATCTTCCTTCCATGTGATGCGGATATTCCTTGATTATAGGAAGAGACAAGCACATCTTTCCCAATAGGAAGGAATTCCGATTTTACATCTGGGACTGAATTTCTCACAGTTGAGACAAAAGCAGTTGGTATAGTGAACTCTTTGGAGCATCCTTGAATAGAGAGTTTACTCAAAAGATGTTTAATTTCCAAAGCATCCTTTTTGAGGTTCGCCTCAAGTAAGGTTCGTGATGAACGAACTTCGGCGATTTCCTTACTAGGAGCCTTTACTTTAGAGTTACCATTTTTCACAATACCGAGAAGTCCATTGACATATTTTTTCAACCGATTAATTCTATCAGCCTGGATTCTAATAAGATTTAAAATCAGATCACTCTTTTTGGCTGCTTCACTTTCGTCAACAGAGTCAGACTCGTTTGAAAGGTAATCAGGGTAACGCTTATCAATGCAAGTTTGTTTCGTTGAAACACTAGGTTCATCTGTATTTGAGATTGAAAAATCTTTCTCTTTAATAGATTCCATAGTAACAGAACTTTTGTTTTTGGTGATGCGATTTTCAGAGATAACACTATTGTCCATATTCAGATCGCTATAAACACAGACTTGTAAGGTCTTAAATGCGTTTGTCTGCTATGATACCAATTGAAAAAGCGGGGTCTAACAACCATACCCAATATTTCGCTTAGCAATTTGTATGTACTAACTCCAATATAACTCTAAGAGCACCAACCAATAAAGCGAGCTCAATCAAGAAATATATCAAAGAGTTATATCTCTATTTCACAATGTAATCAACAAATCAAATAGATAGAAATCCGTGAGCCTGATTATTATGTGAAACAACTTGAACGGTACCAAAGACCAATGTTCAAGTGTCAATCAATATAATCAATAACCAAAGGTTGTATTCTCTAATTGATTGAACTTACGCAAAACCTGTGATATTTCTATTATATAACAAAATATAATGCTGAAAAGAAATAACACAGACACCAGAAATTTTGTTAACGAGGAAACCACAAATGCATAAAAACCCCGGGACCTAGTCCATATTTGAACACCACACTGTATTAAGCCTCTATAGACACTAGCCTACTCCAAGTTAACTCCGGACTGGAATGTAGTTGAGCCCTAACCAATCTCACACTGATCAAGGTACAGTTGCGCTCCTTACGTCTTTGAATCCCAGCAGGACTCTACGCACTTGATTCCCTTAGCTGATCTCACCCACAACTAAGAGTTGCTACGACCAAAAGTCGAAGACTTGATAAACCAATCTGTCTCACATAGAAAAGTCTATTGTATAGATAAATCTGTCTCCCACAGATAAACCTATGAGTTTTGTTCCGTCTTTTGATAAATCAAGGTGAACAGAAACCAATTGATATACCGGACTCATATTCCCGAAGAACAACTTATAAATATCAATCACCTCACAATAATCTTAATCGTATGGTAGCGAAACAAGATATTGTGGAATCACAAACGATGAGACGAAAATGTTTATGATTACTTTTTTATCTTGCCTATTAAAGAATAAATCTCGAGCCAATCTTAAAGAAGATAGTACTCAATCACGATAGAAGATGGAAGATTAGATCACGCAACTATAGAGAAAATAGTTGGGTCTGGCATCACAATCCGAATGAAGTCTTTCGGTCGTTAACCTACAGGGTTTCGTGAAAAACCTTAGGTTAAAGGAGAATCGACTCTAGTCGCAACTAGTATCACACAGGAGGTGTGGGGATTAGGTTTCCCAGTTGCTAGAGTTCTCCTTTATATAGTCTTCAAATCAGGGTTTGCAATCAATGTTACCTTGGTAACAAAGCATTCAATATTCACAGTTAGATGAAAAATTGATTAGGCTCAAGCTAATATCTTTCAACCGTTAGATCGAACTTAGCTTGTTACACACAAATGAAATGTACCTTCATTTAGGTTTGAGTAACCGTACCTAAACATGTACACCTTGTTGGCTCAATGATAGACACATTTTTGTGTCTAATTTGTCTCGATTCTATTTATTGATAGTGCTCATTTTTGTACTTATTATGGTGTTTTATGTGTGTGTAAGTATTTTTGGCCAATAAACATTTTTGGAAAAAATCGGCTCGAAAAGTTGTTAAAGGCACTCGGAGGAAGTGTTACTGGCACTCTCCTTTTGGATAAGGGGCACCTTCGGGACACCCCATAGACAGCTGCTATCGGCACCCCAACTCTGGATAGGGGGTACCCCCTTTCTTCACCATTCAAATTTTGAAATTGGCGGGAACAGTTGCAGTCAGCTGGATTATTTACGAGAGGATTTCTGGATTGGATTTCATGAGATTTAATTGCTGTTATGGATTGGATACTCCCCGTTAGTTCTAAACAGGTTGTTAATCACTCCAGATTCGATAAAATAGGGTTTAATTCTCGGGTCAAATAGAACAGAGGAGAATGAGATATTCACGGGATAGCATGACTCGCCGTGAGTTTGAGATGTGCATTGCTCGAGTTTGGAGGACTTGGGACACTTTATGGAGCGTGCAAGAGATATATAAACTAAGTGGGGTATTTTTTAAAAACATTTTATTCGTGAACTAAGATATATATAAACTAACGAATGCATATTTGCAAACCGTGGCTATAATGTTCATGAATCGATTCAAGTGAATCAAAATCGTTTTTCCTTCGATTGTGTCTTATATACTTCTATGAGATCTAAGCAATTGAACAACTCTCTAACTAGTTCTTTTGACTCATTTGAATTAGTTATGGTGAAGATGAATAAGGTTGATATGAAAGTGCTCATATGGCTAACCATTTGGTTAACTACTGTTGAACCAACTAGGTGTACACATTTAGGTACGGTTACAGAAGCCTAAATGAACGTGCATTTGATTTGTGTATAACAAGCTAAGTTCGATCTAACCGTTGAAAGATATTAGCTTGAATCTAATCAGGTTTTCATCTAAAGGTGAATATTGAATGCTTTGTTACCAAGGTAACTTAGATTGCAAACCCTGATTTGGAGACTATATAAAGGAGAACTCTAGCAACTGGGAAACTTAATCCTCACACCTCCTATGTGATACTAGTTTTATAAGCTAGAGTCGATTATCCTTTAACCTTAGGTTTCTACCGAGACCCTGTAGGTTAACGACTTGAAGACTTCATAGGGATTGTGAAGCCAGACCCAACTATTTTCTTTGTAGTTGCGTGATCTGATCTTGCTGCTTCTATCGTATTGAGTACAATTGTAAAATTTGCTCGAGATTAATTTCTCCGATAGGCAAGATAGAAAAGTAGTCACAAACATCTTCGTCTCATTGTTTGTGATTCCACAATATCTTGTTTCGCTAGTCGATTAAGATTATTGTGAGGTGATTGATATTTCTAGGTTGTTCTTCGGGAATATAAGTTCGGTATATCAATTGGTTCCTGTTCACCTTGATTTATCAAAAGACGGAACAAAACTCGTAGGTATTTCTGTGGGAGACAGATTTATCTATTCATGTAGACCTTTATGTGTGATACAGATTTGTTTATTAAAGTCTTCGACTTTGGGTCGTAGCAACTCTCAGTGTGAGATTGATTGGGTTTCAACTACAGTCCAGACCGAAGTTAGTTTGTAGTAGGCTAGTGTTATGTAGCGGCTTAATACATAGTGCGTTCAATCTGGACTAGGTCCCGGGGTTTTTCTGCATTTGCGTTTTCCTCGTTAACAAAACATCTGGTGTCTGTGTTATTTCTTTTCCGCATTATATTTTGTTATATAATTGAAATATCACAGGTTGTGCATTGAATCGATCAATTGGTAAATTCGACCTTTGGTTGTTGATTGAAATTGATTGATCCTTGAACATTGGTCTTTGGTACCGTTCAAGTTAATTTCTCTTGTATTCAATAAGACTCGCAGATTGCTATTTGCTTGACTAAGTATTGAATCGATAAATTGAGATATAACTCTTTGATATACTTTTCTTAAGATTGAGTCTGACTGTCTAGTTGATTCTGTTGAAAGTATATTGGAGTTAGTCCATACAGATTGCTAAGCGAAATATTGGGTGAGGTTGTTGTACCCCCACTTTCTCAATTGGTATCAGAGCAGGCAAACACGCTTAAAAACCTCATAAGTCTGTGTTTGAAGCGATCTGACTCTATGGACAGAAGTGTTATCTCTTATAAACGCATCACTAGAAACAAAAGTTCTGTTTCGACAATTTATATTAAAGAGAAAGATTCGTCAATCTCAAATATAGAAGAACCTAGTGTTCTAACGAGACAGACAGACACTGACATGTGTTATCCCGATTACCCTTCAAAAGAGTCTAACTCCGTTGATGAAAGGGAAACAGCTGAAGAGAGTGAACTGATTCTAAATCTTGTTAGAATTCAAGATGATAGATTTAATCGGTTGAAAAACAATGTCAATGTTCTTCTCGGTATAGTAAGAGACTGTGATTCTAAAAACGCTGAAGTTCAATCTTCACGTATCTTAGGAAAGCCTCAAAAAGGATGCTTTGGAAATTGAACATCGCTTGAATAAACTCTCGATTCAGGGATGTTCTAAAAAGTCCTCTATACCATCTACTTCTATTGCAACTGAGAGAGTTCCAGTTTCAGAAGTAAAACCAGAATCCCTTCCTATTGGAAAAGATGTGCCTGTAAACTCCACTAATCAAGGATGTTGCACATCACATGGGAGGAAGAAATCTTCAAACGATGATGTTAAGATGTAACTTTCTAATCACCCTCATGATCAGAAAGTATGTCTCTTTTGTGATTCAAAAGGGCCTGTTAAGCAAAAGAGAAACTCTAGGTTGAATAACAATTCCATTGTTCGACTTCAACACACCTTAGATTTGATCCTCAAAGGTGTAACTGACATTCGTATGTCTAAACCAATTGGTTTCAGTACTCACCCTATGTATTCTACCAGGAAAGTCAATTCTATGAGTTCCTCAAATGCTCAGAAGCATAACGGACGTCTCAACAAAAATCGTCTAAGAAGAGATCAGTTGTTTTCCTCTGTCAAAAGGGGAGATAATGTTGATTTTGATGTGAACAAAGTTTCAGGAGAAGGAAGCAAAAATGATGATATGAAAAATAACCTAAAGGTGATAATTGAAGGTTATAAAGAAATCGTCAATAGACTGTCAACTACCTCTAGTCAAAACTCTTTAGGTAAGAACCCAAACTATGTCTCGTATTTTGATGACAGTAAGTTTTATGATAATTTTTCACATCAAAAGAGATTTTTTCCAAGATTTGAAAGGAAAAAGAGACTCAACTGTAAACACATTTCACCTAGTGAGCAGAGGGCTCATACTTGTGCTAATTAATCACAAGGGTTGAAAAATTACTCATAAAAATCATGTTGAGTAAGATGAGTTAATAATCAGGTATACTGTTGGAAAAATTGCTTCCTTTTAGTTGAGCTATTTTGTTATCGTCCATAGATGATCTATTATTCGCAGACAACTTTGCTTAAGTATTGGTTGTGTCTAATGTCGGTTTTTTTTTTTTTTTTTTTTTTTTTTTTTTTTTTGGCTCTCTTTTTTTTTAAAGGTTTTTTTTTTTTTTTTTTTTTTTTTTTATTGCTCTCTTTTTATGTCGGTTTTTTTTTTTTTTTTTGGTGCTCTTAAAATGCGGAAATGATATCAGGTGTTGATGGTGGTTTTTAGTTCAAGGGCTAAAATCGTAAACCTTGTGTTTAATGCGCTATCACCCTGCAAGGGGTAAAGCCATTTAAGAAGTGAGCTTTGCGAAGAACAATGAGTGCAAAAACCTCTTCGCTCATTGAGCAATTCAATATATATATATATATATGAAATTCACTTTCGAAATCTTAACGAATGGTGCGTGTGGCAACAATCCCAAATATTTTGTGAATTTTTCCACCAAGTGTTTCAGTTCATTATTCACTAATGCATTGCGCGCCTAGTATTCTCCCGTGCTATATTCCGTATTCTAAGTCCATTGTTTATGAAAACTATGAGGATGAGGCAACTATAAGAAATATTTCTATTGATAGTGCAAGGATTTCTACCAAACTTTTTATTAAAGAAGTTTTCGCTGCAACTATGTTGCCTGCTACTTTTGTGCTCTAAATTGTTTTTCTATGAAGATATAAAATTTATTGAGCCAAAAATCTTTGTGAAAATTTTCACGTAGCAAAAATTTCTTGTGTCGAAAAATACGAACTTTTTGTGTTCTTAATTTCCTTGGGTCGGGTTGTGTTCGTACGGGTGTTGATGGTGGTTTTTAGTTCAAGGGCTAAAATCGTAAACCTTGTGTTTAATGCGCTATCACCCTGCAAGGGGTAAAGCCATTTAAGAAGTGACGAGTGCAAAAAACCTCTTCGCTCATTGAGCAATTCAATATATATATATATATATGAAATTCACTCAGAATGGTGCGTGTGGCAACAATCCCAAATATTTTGTGAATTTTTCCACCAGCATTATTCACTAATGCATTGCGCGCCTAGTATTCTCCTGTGCTATATTCCGTATCCGAACTCCCAATATTGACATGACATGACGATTAATGTTCACTCTCAAGAGAGTAGCATGAATCTCCCGAAGTGTCAGTATTGAGATCTGCACAAAAATACTCACACAGGCTGCATCGTTCTCTGACAAAGAGATTTTTTGTATCGATGCACTTTTAATTAAAATATGGCTCGATCGAACATGTTTAAATTCCTTAAGGAAAATCTGGACTGTTCATATCAGTCTCAAAATGATCACGGCCACACGACTAGGCCGCGCGATTCAACAAGCCTAGACTTCTCCTGGCGGAACAAGGCAATCACCGTAGTAACCACCAGCGGGCCACCATTTCCCTAGGCGATCGAGTCCTATTTAGTTCACTCATGAGCGCTTCAAACGTTAACCCAAACATGGGTGATCGCGCTATTTGAAAATAAGCTCAAACGAGCTAAGACCGGCACATACGGTCTCAAAAACATCATGACCGTCCAACTTAGCCAGCCTATTTGGACGGCTAAGATCTTCCTTGGAATGATCAAAGAGGCGCCAACATGTTCATTAGTGGCCCAACATCTCCCTTGGTCGATCGACCCGCCTGCGGCAAACCTATAGGGTGTTAAATCGTTTGCCCAAAATAGGGCAAACACGCTATTTCAAAACCCTAAATTTTGGGTTGCGGCAGTATATTATTGTCGCAAATCATCACATCCGTCCAACTTAACCAGCCTAGTTGGACGGCTTAGATCGCGTTTCAGATGATCAAGGAGGTACACATGAGTTCACCACCGGCCCAGTTTTATTCCCACTCGATCGACTTGCCCAAGGGAAGTCAATGACGCGTCAAACCGCTTGATCGAACTAGGGTGAATGTGGCCGTCTCTAAACCCTAATTGGTGTTTGCAGCGACATGTTACTGTCGCAAATCGATCACGACCGCCCATATTCGCCAGCCGAATCGAATGGCTTAGATCTAATTTAAGATGGCCCAGGAGATGTCAGCATACTCACTGTCGGCTCATATTCACACATGGCCGATCGGCCTGTTCAAATTAGCGCTCAGCGCTTTGGTTCGTTTAACCAAACTAGGGTTGGCCGCACGGTTTCCAAACCCTAAGTCAACGACAGCAAACATCTGCCGCAAAAACTATCTCGTTCGTCCAACTTCGCTAGCTTGGTCGGACGGCTTGGATAAAATATTAGGCGATCAATGAGGTACCTCAATGATCACCGGCCACCCCCCTCCTGCAAGGAGCGATCGACTGAGCTACGGCTCGCCCATGCGATCGCCCAAAGATGGCCCTTTGCGCTGCTTCAACAACAGTCACTAACTGCCGCAAATCGTCTCGACCACTCAACTTGGCCAGCCGATTTGAACGATCCAGATCTAATTTAGATCAACCGGTAGGATTTTAGAATGGCTACCATCCGCCACTCGCCTACAAGGAGTGATCGACCAAGCAGTAGCTCATCCCTAGAGCTACCAAACGATTGCCAAAAGGTTTCCGGTCGTGCTCTTCTTTTAAGACGCCCAATCCGCGACTTATTCGATCGAGCTCTAAAACAACGATGTTTCACGCACATCGATTATTTTGAGCTGCTTAAAAGAGATGCTCTACATGCATCGAATACATACGATATTTTATCGGCCTCATAAACAACTTTGTTGTTTAACCAAATAACACCATATGATATTCTTTACGGCAAGTCCCACGACTTGACCCACTTACTCGAGACATCGAACACGTCACAAACTGGGGGATACTTACTGGGGTATTGGTCTGGCGGTTTACAGCGTGCGGTGTGCAATGTGCCCATTACGAGAACGTGTCAGGAAAGGACAAACGGTTAACAACGATGAGAGTAGTGGGTGAAGGCGTGACCACGTGATGATCACCACCTCTTACACAACCCCACTACTCCACTACTTAATCTTCTCCACTTCCTACGAGATCAGGGTTGCGCTCAAATGACTTGTATAAATAGGTTTTCAACCTATTTCGAGAACAAGGACACAAGTGTTATCAATACAAGTAGCCAGAAACCATTTTCTGATACAAGTCATAAAACAACCACACCTACATAATTCAATATTCTGATCTCAAACACCTTCTTCGCTTCCCTCCCTAAGATCAACCCTTCTCCTTCACCTTGTGACCGAATTGAATCTGGAACGGCCATTTCTTGGTTTAGGTCAGAGTCTTGCAGATTGATCTCTCAAATCTAAAAGTACTCCCGTGCAGTGCATTTGTTTAGGGTTTGAATTCGTTTCTCATCAACATACCCAAATTTACCAAAAATAGCAGAATCAGTTTTTACCCCAAAACAACGGGTACCCGTGTTACTGTTACGAATCAATTTTCGAAACCCTAAAAATTAAATTCCCTAAGAAACCATATAAATACCAAACCCATGAGTCACATACGTATACTCTGGGTTATTTTGTGGTTTGTCAAGAATGTCTTCCTCTTCACCTTCACGTTCCGGTTTTGTGAGAGGCTTTCTTGATAAAGGTATTGGTTTTGAGTCCAAAGGAAGGAAGAAAAGAACTCTAGTAGAAGATGATCATCCTAATGCCTCATATTGCTATGCCTATACACATCAGGATATTGAGAAGGAGGATATGGTCTCTGCCGAAGTTGTTCATGATTTTCTTGAATACTTTGAGGAAGCAAAACTGCAACTCGTTGATACTTTGAAAAGTCTTGATGTGTTAAGAACTGAGTTGAAAAGGGTTACTTCTGACCTTGGTCTCATAAAGACACATGTTAAAGATCTTCTCAATGAGGATATCTTCTCTAAAGATCAGTAGATATTGTCAATCACAAGCTCAAAGACCTCAAGGCTCGTGAGGCTTCCGAAACGTCTAGTTGATTTCAGTTCGTGTTCGTCTTTGGCTTAGGAGTCTGTCTGTGTTCATTAGCTTGTTGATTTTATTTTTGTCTAGGATAACTTCTTATGAGAATTTTACTCTTGTGTTTTTAAGAAGAATAACTAGAGTTTGGAATAGCCATTATTGTGATTACACATAGCTATGTCCAACATTTTTCATCTTCAATGTTTTAAGATTTATTTGTTTAAATTCTAAAGTTTATTTGAAAGATGATTTTGCAGTATTAATCTTTATGTTTTTATATATTGCAATTTGTTATGGGATATGTGTGTTTGCGTCTGTGAACTATGATTTTCCCATACGTGGTCAAAAGTTAAGTCTTTCATATGTCGATATACAAGTATTGATAAAAGATTGAATGAACTTTTGACAAACAAAAGTTAAGCCTTTTATGTAATTATGCAAATATTGATGAAAGAAAGGATAAACGTTTGTTTACAAATATTAAGTCTATTATATGTCATTGTGCAAATAGTGATGAAAGATAGAATGAATCTTTGTTTATTCCGCAGTATTGATCTTCCCTGATCCATATTTTTATGTATATACTGTGTGGCTCTGTAAGTTTTCTTATGTTGAGCATTTCCGATTAAATTAATCATGGGTTCTCTTGTGGTTGATTTAATTGAGTTTTTGGATGCAAATTCATGTTTCATGTGATTTCTTAGGTCCAAATAAATCATTCTTTTCTTGTAAAAGTAAGGTCGCTCTTGTTTTTCTTTCGGGAATGACATTTTATGGGGAAGAGTTCTTAATTGAACTTGTGCTTAATTGCCAAATCTTTGTGGGGAGTGCGGCTGTGGAATATTATAGGGGTTATCTTGTATCTTTATAAACTCCTTATGAATGCATTTAGTTTCGGTTATATGATTGCATCTAAAAATTGATATGTGCTTTCTTTTGGTCATGAAGTGTCTCTATGGAAATTTCATTAGGATCCCACTAGTTTTCGTACCTTTGCCAATTTTATTGACAAAAAGGGGGAGAATTAATGTGTAGTTCACACTACAAATACATATGGTTTTCGGATCATTATGTAAGGGGGAGTGATACATATCACCATAGAATTGTTGTCAAAGTTTTGATACAATTGAACTTTGATGTTGTGTAATAATACTATGACACAGTGTAACAATGATTGAGAGCTTTTGTTTTCTCATTGTTATGGCTACGGATCTTCAACAACGATGATGCTGCATTGAATATCTTTGGAATCATTGAAGTACTTGGAAGAGACGAAGATTTCGAGTAATGTTGAAGAATCAAGGAGATCATGCATGTGGAAGAGAAGCTGCAAAGTTTATTTATTTTGTATTCCATATGTATTGATAGTTTTGTCACTAAAATTGACAAAGGGGGAGATTGTTAGAGCACTGCTCGGTCGAACCCGCAAGCGTTGCTATCTCAAGCTTGTTTATCTAATTTAGTTGCCAAAACTATAAGTCTTGATTTCTAGTCTAATTATAGCTAAGTCTCGGACTAGGATAGAAAGTGTAGTTGAGCTCTAGACTCCATGGCATTCATCATGCAAAGACGAAGAACTACTCAAGGAACTGGTGGAACTTCATCGACTAAAAGGTATGTGGAGACTTGAACTTATACATCACTCAAAAGTCTATCTACTCTATCTCCTATCTTGAGACAAAAGTCGTATTGCTATATAGACTTCGATTATACACTTTTGCTATTTCGAGCCGAGTTTATCTCGCTTATCTATTTCTCGAAATATGTGTTGGTAAGCTTTCGCTTTGGCCAAGTTCATCTCTACAAGTGACGAAAGTCATGTTGATTATTTCAATATCTTGAAAAATGCTTTGATGAAAAATAGTGTGTGAATAACCTCTATTTAAGATCCTCTAAGAATGTTTCAATGATTGAAATGAGAGTTTAGAATATATAACCATGATTGGATATAAACATTGTATGTGAACTCATACTTGTGTAAGTCCAAAATCCTTGAACCAAAGTATGCGTACTTTGCTGTTCAGGATAACCGGAACTAAAGTCCGCGTACCTGTATGCGTACTTCCGGAAGTTCATATCCCGTGAATTTCTGCTGGAGTTTGTGAAGTGAAAACAAACTCAATCCGGGTACGTAAGTACGCGTACCAGTATGCGTATTTAAGTGGGTTATTTTCTAAAAACAGTTTATTCGTGAACTAAGACATATATAAACTAAGGAATGCATATTTGCAAACCATGGCTATAATGTTCATGAATCGATCAAGTGAATCAAAATCGTTTTTGCTTCGTTTGTGTCTTATATACTTCTATGAGATCTAAGCAATTGAACAACTCTCTAACTAGTTCTTTTGAGTCATTTGAACTAGTTATGGTGAAGATGAATAAGGTTGATATGAAAGTGCTCATATGGCTAACCATTTGGTTAACTACTGTTGAGCCAACTAGGTGTACACGTTTAGGTATGGTTACACAAACCTAAATGAACGTGCATTTCATTTGTGTATAACAAGATAAGTTCGATCTAACGGTAGAAAGATATTAGCTTGAATCTAATCAGGTTTTCATCTAACGGTGAATACTGAATGCTTTGTTACGAAGGTAACTTAGATTGCAAACCCTGATTTGGAGACTATATAACGCAGAACTCTAGCAACTGGGAAACCTAATCCCTACACCTCCTGTGTGATACTAGTTGTATAAGCTAGAGTCGATTCTCCTTTAACCTTAGGTTTCTCTCGAGACCCTGTAGGTTAACGACTTGAAGACTTCATTGCGATTGTGAAGCCAGACCCCAAATATTTTCTCTGTAGTTGCATGATCTGATCTTGTTGTTTCTATCGTATTGAGTACAATTGTAAAATTGGCTCGAGATTAATTTCTCCGATAGGCAAGATAGAAAAGTAGTCACAAACATCTTCGTCTCATCGTTTGTGATTCCAAAATATCTTGTTTCGCTAGTCGATTAATATTATTGTAAGGTGATTGATATTTCTAGGCTGTTCATCGGGAATATAAGTCTGGTATATCAATTGGTTCCTGTTCACCTTGATTTATCAAAAGAAGGAACAAAACTCGTAGGTATTTCTGTGGGAGATAGATTTATCTATTCCAGTAGACTTTTCTGTGTGATACAGATTTGTTTATTAAAGTCTTCGACTTTGGGTCGTATCAACTCTTAGTTGTGGGTGAGATCAGCTAAGGGAATCAAGTGCGTAGTATCCTGCTGGGATCAAAGACGTATGGAGCGCAACTGTACCTTGGATCAGTGTGAGATTGATTGGGGTTCAACTACAGTCCAGACCGAAGTTAGTTTGTAGTAGGCTAGTGTCTGTAGAGGCTTAATACAGTACTGTGTGTTCAATCTGGACTAGGTCCCGAGGTTTTTCTGCATTTGCGGTTTCCTCGTTAACAAAACTTCTGGTGTCCTTGTTATTTCTTTTCCCCATTATATTTTGTTATATAATTGAAATATCACAGGTTGTGCGTTGAATCGATCAATTGGTAAATTCGACCTTTGATTGTTGATTGAAATTGATTGATCCTTGAACATTGGTCTTTGGTACCGTTCAAGTTAATTTCTATTGTATTCAATAAGACTCGCAGATTTCTATTTGCTTGAGTAAGTATTGAATTGAGAAATTGAGATATAACTCTTTGATATACTTTTCTTAAGATTGAGTCTGACCGTCTAGTTGATTCTCTTGAAAGTATATTGGAGTTAGTCCATACAGATTGCTAAGAGAAATATTGGGTGAGGTTGTTGTACCCCCACTTTCTCAAGACTTATGAGTGATAGATAAGTTTTAGTCTCCACATACCTTTTGCTGATGAAGTTCCTCCAAGCTCTTCAGTAGATCTTCTACTTCAATTAGTGAACGCCGTTGAAAAAACGGGGGTCTGACAACCACACCCAATATTTCGTTCGGCAATCTGTATGAACTAACTCCGATATAATTCCAATAGAATCAACTAGACAGTCATACTCAATCAAGGAAAATATATCCAAAAGCTATATCTCAATTTCTCAATACAATCTGTAATCGAACATATAGAGATCTGTGAGCCTGATTGATATGAGAAATAACTTGAACGATACCAAAGACCAATGTTCATGTGTCAATCAATTTCAATCAACAACCAAAGGTCAGATTTACCATTTGATTGAACTACGCATGACCTGTGATATTCAATTATATAAACAAATATAATGCGGAAAAGAAATAACACAGACACCAGAAGTTTTGTTAACGAGAAAACTGCAGATGCAGAAAAACCCCGGGACCTAGTCCAAATTTGAACACCACACTGTAGAAAGCCGCTACAGACACTAGCCTACTACAAGTTAACTTCAGACTGGAATGTAGTTGAGCCCTAACCAAGTCTCACACCGATTAAGGTACAGTCGCGTTCCTTACGCCTCTGAATCCCAGCAGGACTCTACACACTTGATTCCCTTAGTTGATCTCACCCACAACTAAGAGTTCCTACGACCCAAAGTCGAAGACTTTATAAACAAACCTGTCTCCCGCAGAAAAATCTATTCTGATAGATAAATCTGTCTCCCAAAGAAATACCTATGAAGTTCTTATTCCATCTTTTAATAAATCAAGGTGAACAAGAACCAATTGATAATCCAGTCTTATATTACCGAAGAACAGCCTAAAAATATCAATCACCTCACAATAACTTAACTATATGGTAGTAGAACAAGTTATTGTGGAATCACAAAGAATGAGACGAAGAGCTTTGTGATTACTTTTTATGTCTTACCTGAAAAAGCGGGGGTACAACAACCACACCCAATATTTCGATTAGCAATCTGTATGGACTAACTCCAATATACTTTTAAGAAAATCAACTAGACAGTCAGACTCAATCTTAATAAAAAGTATATCAAAGAGTTATATCTCGATTTCTCGATTCAATACTTACTCAAGCAAATAGAAATCTGCGAGTCAAATTGAATACAAGAGAAATTAACTTGAACTGTACCAAAGACCAATATTCAAGTGTCAATCAATGTAAATCAACAACCCAAGGTTGGATATTCTAATTGATTGATCTTAACGCACAACCTGTGATATTTCAATTATATAACAAAATATAATGCGGAAAAGAAATAACACGTATACACGAAGTTTTGTTAACGAGGAAACCGCAAATGCAGATAAAACCCCGGACCTAGTCCATATTGAACACACAAGATCAGTATTAAGCCGCTACGCACACTAGCCTACTACAAACTAACTTCTATCCGGACCGTAGTTGAACCCCAATCAATCTCACACTGATCCAAGGTACAGTTGCGCTCCTTACGTCTCTGATCCCAGCAGGATACTACGCACTTGATTCCCTTAGCTGATCTCACCCACAACTAAAAGTTGCTACAACCCAAAGTCGAAAACTTTAATAAACAAATCTGTATCACACAGAAAAGTCTACGGTAATAGATAAATTTTTTCTCCCACAAAAATACCTACGAGTTTTGTTCAGTCTTTTGATAAATCAAGGTGAACAGGAACCAATTGATAACCCGGACTTATATTCCCGAAGAACAACCTAATATTATCAATCACCTCACAATAATCTTAATCGACGCGGCGAAAGAAGATATTGTGGAATCACAAATGATGAGATGAAGATGTTTGTGATTACTTTTATATCTTGCCTATCGGAGATATCAATCTCAAGCCAATCGTTATGATTGTACTCAATACGATAGAAACAACAACACAACTACAAGAAAGTAGTATCGGTCTGGCTTCACAATCCCAACGAAGTCTTCAAGTCGTTAACCTACAGGGTCTCGGTATAAACCTAAGGTTAAAGGAGAATCGACTCTAGCTTATACAACTAGTATCACACAGGAGGTGTGGGGATTAGGTTTCCCAGTTGCTAGAGTTATACTTTATATAGTTTTTCAAATCAGGGTTTGCAATCAATGTTAGCTTAGTAACAAAGCATTCAATATTCACCGTTAGATGAAAACCTGATTAGATTCAAGCTAATATATTTCAACTGTTAGATCGAAAACTTATCTTGTTACACACAAATGAAATGCACGTTTTAGGTTTGTGTAACCGTACCCAAACATGTACATTCGTTGGTTCAACAGTAGTTAACCAAATGGTTAGCCATATGAGCACTTTCATATCAACCATATTCTTCTTTACGATAACTAGTTCAAATGACTCAAATGAACTAGTTAGAGAGTTGTTCAATTGCTTAGATATTATAGAAGTATACAAGACACAATTGAAACAAAAATGATTTGATTTACTCGAATCGATTCATAAACTTTATAGCCATGGTTTGAAAACTTTCATTCCTTAGTTAATATAAGTATAAGTTCACGAATAATCGTTTTTAGAATATAACCAACCTAAGTACGCGGACTAGGTACGCGGACTTAAGTACCCGGAATAAGTTTGTAAATAGTTCACAAACTCCAGCAGATTTTCTCGGGAAGAGAACCTCTGACAGTACGCGGACTGGGTTTGCGGACTCTGTTCCGATTTCCTGAGCAGCAAAGTACGATGACTTTGGTTCAAGGAATAAGGACATATACATGTATGTGTTACAACACAATGCTTATATCCAACAGTGGTTATATAATCTAAACTCTCGTTTCAATCATTGAAACATTCTTAGAGGACGTTATATAGTTGTTATTCACAAACCATTTTTTGTCAAAGCCATTTTCAAGTGATTGAAACATAACATGACTTTCGTCACTAGGTAAAGATGAACTTGGCCAAAGTGAAAGCTTACCAACACATATTTTGAGAAATAGATAAGCGAGATAAACTCGGCTTGAAATAGCAAATGTGTATTATCAAAGTCTATATAACAAAACGACTTTTGTCTCAAGATAGGAGATAGAGTAGATAGACTTTTGAGTGATAAATAAGTTCAAGTCTCCACATACCTTTTAGTCGATGAAGTTTCACCAGTTCCTTGAGTAGTTCTTCGTCTTGTATGATGATCGCCATGGAGTTCTTGAGCTCAACTACACTTTCTATCCTAGTCCGAGACTTAGCTATAGTAGACTAGAAATCAAGACTTATAGTTTTGATCACTAACATTGACAAACATGCTTGAGATAGCAACGCATGCGAGTTCGACCGGGAGTTCTCTAACATTACCTATCGGAAATAAACCTCGATCCAATCTTAAAGAAGATAGTATTCAATACAATGGACCAAGTAAGATCAGAAAACGCAACTACAGAGAAAATAGTTGGGTTTAACTTCAGAATTCCAATTAAGTCTTCAAGTCGTTAACCTATAATGGTTTTAGGAAAAACCTGGGTTGAAGTAGAATCGACTCTAGTATGCAACTAGTATCACACAGAAGGTATGGGGATCAGGTTTTCCAGTTGCTAGAGTTATCCCTTATATAGTCTTTCAAATCAGGGTTTGATAGCTTAGAAACAAAGCAATCAATATTCATCGTCAGATGAAAACCTGATTTAAGATTCAAGCTAAGTTTGCTTAAAACCAAAGCAATATATCTCCACCGTTAGATGGTCTTAGCTTGTTACACACAAATGAAATATACCTTCATTTAGATATAGGTAACCGTACCTAAACGTGTATATTGAGTTGGCTCAACAATAGTTAACCGAAGTTAGACATATGAACATTTTTGTATTAACCACATTCATCTAACACTTCTAGATCAAATGATAAAATGAATCTAATTGTATTACTCATAGATTTATTAAATTGTTTATATTCTCATAGAAGTATACAAGACACAATTGAAGCACAATCGGATTGATTCAAAAGAATCAATTCATGAACATTTAGCCATGGTTTGTAAAGATTGCATTCCTTAATTTATAAATGTATTTGTTCATGAGTATGAAATCATACTTAACCGATTTTAGAACTTTAACCAACTTAGTTTGAAAACGGGTAGGCAAACTTAAGTTCCGGACTTTGGTCATGTACGACAGTTCGCAAACGGGTATGCATACTGTCGTTCTGTACCGAACTCAGGTGAAACCGTTCGCATACTGGTATGCAAACTTGGTTCCCGGACTTTAACAGTTAAAACCGTTCGTATACTGTATGCAAACTTGGTTCCCAGACCTGAATCATACCACAACAGTTTACATACTGGTATCCATACTGTGTTATATCCAGACAATGGTTAATTGTTCAAAACTCCCATTTCAATCATTGAAACATCCTTAGAAAACGACAATAGATGTCTCACACAAACTATTAGCTTATAAGTAATTTCCAAGTGATCGAATGATCAATACGAAACATTCTGAGTCGACAACAAATGACTGTCTCACACAAATCATGTAAGATGTTTCAAGGCAATTTTCACATGATCATCTTTTGACTTATCATTTAGTTTCCAACAAATAAATTATTTCCAACTAAACTCGTCAAGAATAATGATGAGCGTAGATAAATCAAAAAGCTTTCCAACACATATTTCGAGAAAGATATAAGCGAGTTACACTCAGCTCGAAATATCAAATGTGTATAATGTAAAAGTCTATATAGCTATACGACTTAGTCTCAATAGGAGATTAAATAGAATAGACTTCTGAGTGATAGATAAGTTTTAGTCTCCGCATACCTTTTGTTGATGAAGTTCCTCCAAGTTCTCCTCAGTAGATCTTCTTCTTCAATCGATAAACGACGTGAAGTTTAAGGCTCAACTACACATTATATCCGAATCCGAGACATAGCTATAAGTAGACTAGGAATCAAGACTTATAGTTTTGATCAGCTAAACTTGACCAACAAGCTTGTGATAGAAATACTTGCGAGTTCATCCGAGAGTGCTCTAACAATCTTCCCCCTTGTCAATTTTAGTGACAAAACTATAAATACATATGGATAACAAAATAAATAAACTTTGTAGCTTCTCATCCAACATGCTTGATTTCCTTGGTTATTCAACATTCCTTGAATTCTTCGTCACTACAAGTACTTCAGTGATTCTGAACGTGTTCAACTCAGCATCATTGTTGTTAAAGATCCGTAGCCATAACAATAAGAAAACAGATGTTATCAATTATTGTTATACAGTGTCATAGAATTATTACACATCAGCAAAGTTCAATTGAATCACAACTTTGACAATAATACTACGGTGGTATGTATCACTCCCTCTTAGTCAATACTTCATCTCACAATGAAAACTACTCCCCCTTACATAATGATCCGTAAACCATATGTATGTAGTGTGAACTACAAAATAATTCTCCCCCTTTTTATCAATATAAATTGGCAAAGGTACGAAAACTAGCGGGATCATAATGAAATTCTCAAAGGGATTATTCATGACTAAAAGAGAACATATCAACTTGGTTTCGATGATTTCACATAGTCGAAACTTAGTGTATTCATCAAGGCGTTTATAAAGATACAAGATAACTCCTGCAATATTCCATAACCGCACTCCCCACAAAGATTTGGTAACTAATTGCAAGTTCAATTAAGAATTCTCCCCCATAAAATGTCATTCCCGAGAGAACAACAAGTGCGACCTTACTTTTACGAGAAAAGAAGGATTTCTTTGGACATTAACAAATCACATGAAACATGAATTTGTATCCAGAAAACTCGAATAAATTAACCATAATAGAACCTTAATGATTAATTTAATTGGAAATGATCAACATAAAACTTACGGAGACATACAGTACTTTCACATAGAAGTGGATCAGGGAAAGATCAATATTGCGGAATATTCAAAAGTTCATTCTATATTTTATCAATATTTGCGTAAAGACATAATAGACTTAACTTTTGACATATATTCAGCTAAACTTCTTATGGATTTAACACATTTAGCAATATAATTGAAATATAAAATCATTCAAGGCTAAAATATCATTAAAGTTATTACAACCATTAAAAATAACAGTTTTAATAAGTTCGACATAAGAAGTTCAACAGAAAATACCATAAGCATAGTTATAACAAATTAAGAAAAACAAAAGAAAGGTATTTAACCCAAGCTCTCATAAAAGTCCCTAGCAATTTCATCAAACTTCTCGATCAGTTCAGGATGAGCTTTAGAAGCATACTCCAACTGCTCTTTCAAGCACTCAACCTCTTGTTGAAGATGGATAATCTCAGTATTTGAGACTATTGAAGTTCTTGCTGAGGTTCTAGTTGAAGTATTCCTCATCTTTTTGATGCTTGCCATGGTTAAGGCTTTTGGCCCTCCAAGATCGGTTCCAAAAGCAACGATGCCGAAATGACTGCAAATCCTTGAAATGAGACAAGGAAAGCCTGGAGTCTTCTTAGAAGTCTATTTTACACTTATCATCTGACGAATGATAAGACTACAGAAATCAATGTCTCTCCCTTCAACAATGTAACAGACCAATTCAGCAAGAGACTTGGTCCATAACATTTTGTCAATTGTACTCGGCATCATGTTTGCCACAACCATTTTTTTAGCAACTTTAAGAAACAACTCAGCATCATGAACATCAATCTTTCCATCTTTCCAGGAAACGTATTTATTAAGAAGACGGTTTGATAGAACGTTTGGAGACAACCTTTCATGCTCAAGAGGTGGGAATTGGAAGTTACCAACCCGGGTCAAGTTCAAGATATCAGAAATAACTTGACGATTCACCAAAAAGATTTCATTCCCAACAATAGTCTTAAAAGTGCAGTTGACATAGTCCAGTTCATGTAAATTTTCATAAAATTGGGCAGTCATCTCAAAATGAGCAGTTCCCATAGGTTGATGAATTATGCCCCATACAAAACCTCTAAAAAACCTAGAGACATATTCCAAACTAATTTTTGAAGAATCATAATATCTTTCCATAATAGGCAGTTTATTCTTATATTCCAAATAGTGGTCGCGAGCCTCTTTGCTAACAAACCTAGCTCGCAAACTGGGATCATAATAAGTATCATAACTAATTTGAGCACCCGAACTCTCACCACTCAACCTCTTCCTAGATGCCATTGTTGAAAAAGAAAACTCAAAATAAGGTGAAAAACTTACTTGGTACACGAACTGTCGTTAATGGTGATGTTCCAAAACGATGAGTATAATGAAAATGGTTTTTGACCCAATGTACAAAAGCTTCTCCTGATTTCAATGGTTCAAATCAACACAAATTGGTTAAGAAACGAGAGAGAGGTGAAAGAAAGTTTGTGAACCTTGGGTTTTTCTCTTTCGTCCTCGAACTGTTGAGAAGGAGGGTGAAAAGAACGAGAAGATTTCTTTGTCTTTTTATGTGTAGGTGAACTGGGACCTCGACCGGCTATTGTACCTTTGGGAACACGGTTCTAACACATAATGGTTACAAGTTCAACGTACATGAACCGCACGAGTGCAAACAAGGTTTTTTTTTTTATGTTACACTATGTTTTGATAAGCAAAGAAAAAATTATGCATATGGAGAATCAAAATTAGAAGAGAATTTTGGAGCAAACAACTCCACAAAAGGTTCTCTTGAGAAATTCTCTGTATGGTCAAGAAGACACAGTACAAAGTAGCCTTGCACACCATGACACCAAGATAGAGTTTCTTTACAACTACTTTTGCATTCAACAATATTGAGAGACACCCAAAGGTCTGTTTTTACAAGTCTTTCAAAGAACATTAAAAGAACACAAATGTGATTGTGTTCCTGATTTCTTGTTTGACAACTTATAAAAACCAGTCTCTGCAGAAAATATTTTGAAAAAGCGGGGGTCTAACAACCACACCCAATATTTCATTCCGCAATCTGTATGGACTAACTCCAATATAATTCCAAGAGAATCAACTAGACAGTCATACTCAATCACATAAATATATCCAAGAGTTATATCTCTGTTTCTTAATATAATCAATAAATCAAACAGATAGAAATCTGTGAGCCTGATTAATATAAGAAACAACTTGAACGGTACCAAAAACCAATATCCAAGTGTCAATCAATTCAATCAACAACCAAAGGTAGGATTCACAAATTGATTTAACTTAAGCACTACCTGTGATATTTCAATTATATAAACAAATATAATGCGGAAAAGAAATAACACAGACACCAAATTTTGTTAACAAGGAAACCGCAAATGCATAAAAACCCCGGGACCTAGTCCAGTTTTGCACACCACACTATATCAATTAACTTCAGACACTAGCCTACTACAAGTTAACTTTGGACTGGAATGTAGTTGAGCCCTAACCAATCTCACACTGATCAAGGTACAGTCGCGTGTTCTTTACACCTCTGAATCCCAGCAGAACTCTACGCACTTGATTCCCTTAGCTTATCTCACCCACAACTAAGAGTTGCTACGACCCAAAGTCGAAGACTTGATAAACAAATCTGTCTCACACAGAAAAGTATATTGAATAGATAAATCTGTCTCCCACAGTAATACCTACGAGTTTTGTTCCGTCTTTTGATAAATGAAGGTGAACATGAACCAATTGATATACCAGACTTATATGCCAGAAGAACAGCCTAGAAATATCAATCACCTCACAATAACTTAATTATATGGTAGTAGAACAAGTTATTGTGGAATCACAAACGATGAGACGAAGATGTTTGTGACTACTTTTATATCTTACCTATCGGAGATGAATCTCGAACAAATCTTAGAGAATATAGTACTCAATAGGATAGAACAAAGTAAGATCAGAATACGCAACTACAAAGAATATAGTTGGGTCTGGCTTCAGAATCCCAATGGAGTCTTTAAGTCGTTAACCTATAACAGTTTTAGGAAAAACCTAGGTTAAAGGAGAATCTACTCTAGTCGCAACTAGTATCACACAGGAGGTGTGAGGATTAGGTTTCCCAGTTGCTAGAGTTCTCCCTTATATAGCCTTCATATCAGGGTCTGATAACTTTGGGACAAAGCAATCAATATTCACCGTTAGATGAAAAACTGATTAGATTCAATATCTTTCAACCGTTAGATTGTCTTAGCTTGTTACACACAAATGAAATGTACCTTCATTTAGATATGAGTAACCGTACCTAAACGTGTACACTTAGTTGGCTCAACAATAGTTAACCGAAGTTCGCCATATGAACACTTTCATATCAACCTTGTTCATCTTAACACAACTAGTTCAAATGACTCAAATAAACTAGTTATAGAATTGTTCAATTGTTTATATTCTCATAGAAGTATGCAAGACACTATTGAAGCAAAATCGGTTTTTATTCACTCGAATCAATTCATGAACATTATAGCCACGGTTTGTAAAGATTGCATTCCTTATTATATAAATGTATTTGTTCATGAGTATGTAAACATACTAAACCGATTTTAGATTTTAACCCACTCAAGTATGCAAACGGGTATGCATACCTAGAGTTGCCGGACTTGGTATGTGTCCGCCAGTATGCAAACGTGTACACATACTGTCGTTCACAACCGAACTCAGTTGAAGTTAGTATGCAAACGTGTACGCATACTATAGTTCCCGGACTTCAATTGTGAAATCAGTATGCATACGGGTATGCATACTAGATTCCCGGACTTGGAATACTTTTACAACAGTTAACATACAAGTATGCATACTGTGTTATATCTAGTACTTGGTTAATTGTTCTAAACTCACATTTCAATCATTGAAACATTCTTAGAAGACGAAAATAGCTGTCTCACACAAACTATTAGCTTCAAAGCAATTTTCAAGTGATCAAATGATCAATACGAAACATTTCGAGTCTACATCAAATGATTATCTCACACAAATCATATAATATGTTACTATGTGATTTTCACATGATCATCTTTTGACTTTCGTCAAGAATACAAAATGAACTTCGTTAAAGCGAAAGCTTACAAACACATATTTCGAAAAATATGTAAGCGAGTTAAACTCAGTTCGAAATATCAAATGTGTATAAATTAAAGTCTATATAGCTATACGACTTTGTCTCAATAGGAGATAGAGTAGAAATAGACTTCTGAGTGATAGATGAGTTTAAGTCTCCATATACCTTTTGTTGATGAAGTTCCACAAGCTCCCCTTGGTACTTCTTCGTTTTCAATCGATGAACGCCGTCAAGTATAAATCTCAACTACACATTATATCCTAATCTGAGACATAGCTATAAGTAGACTAGAAATCAAGACTTATAGTTTTGACAACTAAACTTGACAAACAAACTTGAGATAGCAACGTTTGGGAGTTCGACTGAGCAGTGCTCTAACAATCTCCCCCTTTGTCAATTTTAGTGACAAAACTATCAATATATATGGATTACAAAATAAATAAACTTTGTAGCTTCTCATCCAAATGGTTGATTTCCTTGGTTCTTCAACATTACTCGAAATCTTCGTCACTTCCAAGTACTCCAGTGATTCAGAATGTGTTCAACTCAGCATCATAGTTGTTGAAGATCCGTAGCTATAACAATGAGAATATAGTTGCTCTCAATCATTGTTATACAGTGTCATAGTATTATTACACATCATCAAAGTTCAATTGTATCAAAACTTTGACAACAATACTATGATGATATGTATCACCCCCCCTTAGTCAATACTTCATCTCACAATAACATAATGGTCCGTAAACCATATGTATTTGTAGTGTGAACTACACAATAATTCTCCCCCTTTTTGTCAATATAAATTGGCAAAGGTACGAAAACTAGCGGGAATGAAATTCTCATAGAGATCATTCATGACTAAAAGAGAACATATCAACTTTGTTTCGATGATTTCACATAGTAGAAACTTAGTGTATTCATCAAGGAGTTTATAAAGATACAAGAAAACTCATACAAAATTTCATAGCCGCACTCCCCACAAAGATTTGGCAATTAAGCACAAGTTCAATTAAGAACTCTCCCCCATAAAATGTCATTTCCGAAAGAACAACAAGAGCGACCTTACTTTTAAGAAAAGTAGGATTTCTTTGGACATTAACAAATTACATGAGACATGAATTTGTATCCAGAAAACTCAATTAATTTACCAAAAGAGAACCCATGATTAATTTAATCAGAAATGCTCAACATAAGAAAACTTACGGAGCTGTACAGTACTCTCACATAGAAGTGGATCAGGGAAAGATCGATACTGCGGAATATTGAAAGATTCATTCTACTTTTCATCAAAATTTGCACAATGATACCATAAACTTAATCTTTGACATCAAAAGTTCATTCTATTTTCCATCAATATTTGGATAAATACATATAATAGACTTAACTTTTGAGCATATATGAGACAATCATAGTTCACGGACGTAAACACACATATGCCATAACAAGTTTTGCAATATATAAAACCAATAAAGATTAATACTGCAAAATCATCCTCCAAATAGCTTAGAATTTAAATAAGTAAATATAAAAACATTGCAAGATGAAAATCGTTGGCAATAGCTATGTGTAATCACAATAATTGCTATTCCAAACCCTAGTTATCCTTCTTAAAACACAAGAATAAATTCTCGTAAGAAGTTTCCTAGACATTAAGATTCTTGGAAAATAATTTATCGTCCCCGAACTCCTTGTCGTCAACAGACATTGGAACATAAGTTTCATGAAGAAATGAGTCAATTCCAACGAACCTTCTAGACTGATACCGAACCAGGGCCTTCTGAATTTCAAGAGTTCTTAGAACAATAGCCTTTATTTGCTGAATCTCCTTTCTTGTTTCCTTCAACTCTTTAAGAACACCAAAACTTCTGAATATTTGAAGGGACAGCCCTTAGTTTCCTCACATTCCTCCTTTTTCTTTTCAAAGTTGAGGGTGAAGGAGATTTATTTTTTTCCTGCATGATTTACGGCTTAACAATCATATTAATATCTTTTCCATCAAAAGTCATGATGCTTGGAGTCTCCATACAAATATGGGTTTGTGAGAGAAATTCACAAAACAAGCTCTACAAGCAAACTTGTGATAAAAAGAGTTTTTAGGGAAGGAAAAAGGAATGTAGGGTTACAAAACCTTTATACAAAGTAAGAAGATTCAAGCACACACAACTCACAACCCTAAAGAAGGCAAAATTGTCGATTTTAACCCTCTTTTATTGATCAAACATGGAAACCCTTTTCAATACCAATCTAGGATATGAAAAGATCAACATAATTCAAAAAGAAATAAAAAAACAAAGCATTTTCTTTTTTATAAAGACTGAAAGTGCTTAACTCTTGTCTCTTTGGGATCAGGCACTTGAGACAAGATGCACAACCAACGCAATTAAGTTGTGTTGGGGTGAACAATAATCTACCCACCATGACCTTTTTGAAAAGAATTCCTAAAATCCTCTTTCACCCAATGTTTAGACCATGTTCTTTTCTGTAGTGGTCTAAATTTTTCTTTAGAAATTAACTTCTTTGGAGAAGAGTTGAGTTTACATACCTCAGACGACTTCTGAACAAGTTTTAGCTTGTTTGCTAATAGATTTGCTCTCCGCTGAAGTTTGTTGACATATCTTATCTTATGTTTGTACTTGAAACACTTAGAGAGTTCATGACCCTTGAGAGTACAATAAGAACATGTCAATGTGGAGGATGGTTCAGATGCTATAGCGGAAGCAAGCTGCTAGACAAATTGTGGAACCTGAAATATTAGAAATAGAATTTCCAGTGTACAGAGAAAAATCCATTTTATCCTCCAGAACCGTTGAAGAAGTTTCTCCAGGAAAAATATCAAGATTGATGTGAGTATTGATACAATTATCAAAATAAATATTTTCGGCAAGGAGCGCAACACTTGATTTCTCATCTTCATTTGAACCATAGTGATTAGACATTTCATCAAAAGTTGCAGCAAGACCTTTGTTCCCAGTATATTTTCTACGATTTGGACACTCATTGGTAAAATGACCAAAATCTTTACACTTGAAGCACTGAGGGATATCCTCATCATCATTATCGACTGTGTCCCTGTTTTTAGGAGGTACACGGTCATGAGATTTAACTGATGATCTAGGCTTATCTATGACCAACCGTTTACTTCTCTTCAAAAGAAGATCTCTAAACTGTCTTGTGATCAGAGAGACTAAGTTATCAAGATCTTCATCTAACAAATCAATCTCAATAGGATCATCTACAGAGTTGCCAACACATTTACTTTTGTCAAGCAATTTTGTGTTCTTTTGTGCTTTGAAAGCAATATCCTTTCCAGCTTTGAATGTATGCTCATGATCAAAGATCTTTAACTTCCTAACCAGAGTATTTTTGGATAAAGTATTAAGGTTATTTCCTTCAACGATGGCATATTTATTGTAGTCGTATTTGGCTGGCAACGATCTTAGAATATTCATCACAATGTCCTTTTCAGGATTAGTCTTACCCAATCCAAAAGAAGCATTAACAATTTCAGACACTTTGTGATTAAACTCATCAAATGAATCTTCATCAACCATACTAAGGTTTTCCCAGTCATAATTTAGGTTTTGAAGCCTAGCTTCCTTTCTAGAGGAATTCCCTTCGAATACAGTTTCTAAGATATCCCAGGCTTCTTTAGACTTAGCGCACGTAGTCACATGGTGCTGAAGATTTGGGGTAATGGCATGGATGATAGCATTTAATCCGTAACGAGAATCTCGGCAGGATCATATGCACCAATATCCTTTGGACCAGTTACATCGCCTTCTGTAACAACCGGAGGATCATAGCCATTAACTACACGAACCCATGATTGAAAATCACGCGCTTGAAGAAATGCACGCATAATAATTTTCCACCACAAGTGATTCGAGATATCGAAGACTGGTGGTACGTTTATAGAGATAACACTTATGTTCATATAGTCAGATTGCTACAAACACAGACTTATGAGGTCTAAAACGTGTTTGACTGCTCTGATACCAATTAAAAAAGCGGAGGTCTAACAACCACACCCAATATTTCGTTCGGCAATCTGTATGGACTAACTCCAATATAATTCTAAGAGAATCAACTAGACAGTCATACTCAATCACTAAAATATATCCAAGAGTTATATCTCTGTTTCTAAATACAATCTGTAATATAACAGATAGATATCTGTGAGCCAGATTGATATGAGAAATAACTTGAACGGTACCAAGGACCAATGTTCAAGTGTTAATCAATTTCAATCAACAACCAAAGGTCGGATTTACCAATTGATTGAACTACGCACAACCTGTGATATTTCAATTATATAAACAAATATAATGTGGAAAAGAAATAACACAGACACCCGAAGTTTTGTTAATGAGGAAACCGCAGATGTAGAAAAACCCCGAGACGTAGTCCAGATTTGAACACCACACTGTATTAAGACGCTACAGACACTAGCCTACTACAAGTTAACTTCGGACTGGAATGCAGTTGAGCCCTAACCAAGTCTCACACCGGTACAGACACTAGCCTACTAATTGTGTTACTCATAGATTTGTTCAATTGTTTATATTCTCATAGAAGTATACAAGACACAATTGAAGAAAAATCGGATTGATTCAAAAGAATCAATTCATGAACATTTAGCCACGGTTTTCAAAGATTGCATTCCTTAATTTATAAATGTATTTATTCATAAGTATGAAATCATACTTAACCGATTTTTGAACTTTAACCAACTTAGTTTGAAAACGTGTACGCAAACTTAAGTTCTGGACTTTGGTCATGTACGACGGTTCGCAAACGGCTATGCATACTATCGTTCCGGACCGAACTCAGGTGAAACCGTTTGCATACTGGTATGCAAACTTGGTTCCCGGACTTTAACAGTTAAAATGGTTCGCATACTGGTATGCAAACTTGGTTCCCAGAACTGAATCATACCACAACAGTTTGCATACTGGTATGCATACAGTGTTATATCCAGACAATGGTTAATTGTTCTAAACTTCCATTTCAATCATTGAAACATCCTTAGAAGACGACAATAGCTGTCTCACACAAACTATTAGCTTATAAGTAATTTTCAAGTGATTGAATGATCAATACGAAACATTTTGAGTCGACATCAAATGATTGTCTCACACAAATCATGTAAGATGTTTCAAGGCAATTTTCACATGATCATCTTTTGACTTATCATTTAGTTTCCAACAAATAAATTGTTTCCAACTAAACTCGTCAAGAATAATGATGAACGTAGCTAAATCAAAAAGCTTTCCAACACATATTTCGAGAAAGATATAAGCGAGTTAAACTCAACTCGAAATATCAAATGTGTATAATGTAAAAGTCTACATAGCTATACGACTTATTCTCAATAGGAGATAAAATATAATAGACTTCTGAGTGATAGATAAGTTTTAGTCTCCACATACCTTTTGTTGATGAAGTTCCTCCAAACTATCCTCAGTAGATCTTCTTCTTCAATCGATAAATGCCGTGAAGACTAAAGCTCAACTACACATTCTATCTTAATCCAAGACATAGCTATAAGTAGACTAGGAATCAAGACTTATAGTTTTGATCACCTAAACTTGACAAACAATCTTGACATAACAACTCTTGCAAGTTCGACCAAGCAGTGCTCTAACAACCGTGAAGTCTAAAGCTTAACTACACATTATATACTAATCTGAGACATAGCTATAAGTAGACTAGAAATCAAGTATATAGTTTTGATCAACTAAACTTGACAAACAAGCTTTAGATAGCGACACTTGCGAGTTCGACCGAGCAGTGCTCTAACAATCTCCCCATTTGTCGATTTTAATGACAAAACTATCAATACTTATGGATTACAAAATAAATAAACTTTATAGCTTCTCATCCATCATGCTTGATTTCCTTGGCTCTTCAACATTCCTGGAATTCTTCGCTACTCCAAGTAATCCAGCGATTCTGAACGTTTTCAATTCAACATCATTGTTGTTGAAGATCCGTAGACATAACAATAAGAAAACAGATGTTCTCCATCATTGTTATACAGTGTCATAGTATTATTATATGGAATCAAAGTCTAATTGCATCACAACTTTGAAATAATACTATGGTGATATTATCACTCCCCCTTAGTCAATAATTCCATCTCACAATGAAAACCACTCCCCCTTACATAATGATCCGTAAAACATATGTATGTAGTGTGAACTACCATATAATTATCCCCCTTTTTGTCAATATAAATTGGCAAAGGTACGAAAAATACATGATCATAATGAAATTCTCAAAGAGATAATTCATGACTAAAAGAGAACATATTAACTTTGTTTCGATGATTTCACATAGTTGAAACTTAGTGTATTGCAAGGAGTTTATAAAGATACAAGATAACTCCTACAATATTCCACAGCCGCACTCCCCACAAAGATATGGCAATTAATCACAAGTTCATTTAATAACTCTCCCCCATTTGATGTCATTCCCAAGAGAACAACATGAGCGACCTTACTTTTACACGAAAAGAAGGATTTCTTTGGACGTGATTTGTTAATGTCCAAACTATCATCGATTAAACTAATCACAAGAGAACCTTTATGATTAATTTAACCGCAAATACTCAACATAAGAAAACTTAAGGAGTCATACAGTACTTTCACATAAAAGTGGATCAGGGTAAGATCAATACTGCAGAATTTTTCAAAAGTTCATTCTATATTTTATCAATATTTGCATAAAGACATAATAGACTTAACTTTTGAGCATATATGAGATACTAGCACAGTTCACGAACGTAAAGGGATACATCTCATAAGCAATTGCAATATATAAAATCAAAAGATTAAATTCTGCAAACATCATCTTCCAAATAACTTTAGAATTTAAATAAATAAATCTGAAAACATTGCAAGATGAAAATCGTTGAAATAGCTATGTGTAATCACAATATTTTCTATTCCAAACCATAGTTATCCTTCTTAAACATAAGAATAAATTCTCATAAATAGTTTCCTAGACATCGTAGAGCTTCCTCAGAGCGTCTACGGAAAATTCTTTTTCGTTATTGAAAAATACATGGATTATAAGATCATTCAATTTTCCAGATCTTTAGAAATATCAGTTAACTCACTAAGCTCCGCTTTCAGTTCACAGAAGGTGTTCTTTGTTAGAGACAACATTCGTTCATAGTGAGCTATCTTTTACAAAGATAAAATGATTTGATATTTTTAAATCATTGCTTTTGCTGATGAAATCCTTCACCATAGCCCTAAATTTATTATCATGTTGACAAACAGACAAAAATTTTTTTAGAGGAAGAACCGTTTTCATCATTTGTAGACCTCTCATTTTTCTTTCTTGAAGATTGGATTTCTTCATATAGATACACATTAACTGCTTCCATTGCATCCCTTATTGTGGTACCTCTAGTTACAGGAGCCATGATTCCGTATCTTTCAAAGAAAAAAGAGTGAAGGGAATTTTGATCACAAATGAATATAAATAGAACACTAGAACTACCAAACCCTAAAGAGTTTTTCAAGAGGCACTTTGAATAAGTCTTCACGGTTCACGATCCATTATCTATTTTTGATAAGAAAATATTCATTTTGCTTAACTTACATAACCTTATGTAAACTTTAAGATAAAAATAAATAACTATACAAGACTTGAGCAACCTAGATGCAATCCTCATATTCTCAAGTTAATAATGAGGACGCAAAATATCACTATAATTAGGTAGCAATGGAGTGAGCAGAATGCTCACTTCTTGTGTCACATGGTGACTTACCAAGGTTTATTTTTAAACAGACTTCTTACCTCGTCTGGTTCTGGTTCTTTTAGACTTCTTCTTGGATTCAGAGGTTCCCTGTTGATTACTCAATGCCAGATTCATCTTTTGCATGTCATTCTGAAGCATGGAAATTCTTTTGTTGTTCTTATTGAATTTCCAACACTTACTTTGAACATGATTAACATTTCCACAAAACAAGCAATTCAAAAAGGAATTTTTGTTTTGGCGATTGGCCTCCTGTTTATCACAACCTTCTACATCCATCTTTCCAAAACCAACTGGAACAAAGGAGTTGTTTGTGCTCACAGTCTTGCTTCTAAACCCTATACCATTTGTGTTTCCAAAAGACTTCTGACCAAATAACATTGCTGAGATCTTGTCAGAACTTCCAGACAACTTTTTCAAGTCACACTTAAGAGTATCAATCTCTTTTTCTTTTAGAGATAGGGTTCTAGTGAATTCATCATTAAGATTATCAATCTCAAGATTTTTCACCTGAAGTGATGATTCAAGTTTCTCCAACAAATTCTTTAGTTGAAGAATTTCTTGGTGAATTTCTTCATTTTTATCCAAGAATTCCAAAATCTCGGTGTCAGACTCGTATTCTGAATCATAATTTGAGTTAATAGAAGTTTATTCTGAGCGAGCAGAATTTTTTTGTGCAAACTTCAGAAGTATGCATATTCTTAACAAACTGAAATGATTTTACTTCTTGTATTGGTCAAAGATGATAAGGCCAAGGTCCAGGTATCTGCACGCCCAAACCCATTTGGAATTGGAGATCTGGTAACGAAGACGACTGCATTCAAGGTTGGGAGCATGACGGTGAAAATGACCACTCCACCTAACTCACCCACCGAAAGAGAAGATGAACCATACCTGGTAGCAGATGTTATCCTGGGCGGCTACTGCAAGCTCATCAACGCTGATAAACTAGAAGGCATAACAATTCACTAACAATGGCTCAAACCCTACCGAACTTAAGACGTTGTGCTACCACTTTCCAGCGTCCTCCACACTTTAAAATGCTGTGCTATTTCCTCCAGCGTGTTTCCTTTTACAATTTCATGTCATATTTGTAATTCCTCCAGAAAATGATTGCAATACTTGCATTCATAGTTAGAGTTTCAATTTTCAATTTTCAATTTAATTGAAATGTTATTTCCATCTGAGAACCTCTCTACCCCTAAAAACACAAAGTCCTGAGTCAACCTAAATCAACCCACTAGAGCAAGGAAGGAAACCCTAAGCAAACATCTCATGGGAAGAAGGAAATAAAATGTGTGCACAAAAGGAAAATGATTTGAGCCATCTGCCCCAGCAAGACCAAGGAGATCTCACGTCAGGAGCACATACAGATGCAATCTTAACGATGGGTTATGACATAAACCTTTATTCAATGGTAAGCAAACAGAAGAAAAGATATTGAACTCAGCCGCCACTGAGTACAAGAAAGAGGTTCAAAAATTACGGGAATACACTTGAAAAGAGAAAAAGAAGCAAAGAGGTTTAGCCGTCAAGAAGAATAACCGCGCCTGCACCACTGCTGGGTCATGCTTCAACGCCATCACCGCTACCGCTTCTCCCTTCGAGCCTCGTATTCCGCCGGATGTTTCCGCAAAGAACATTCTCTCGTCCTAACATCATCGGCGGGAACAACTTCCAAGTCTTCCTCAAAGCCCACATCAACATTAGGGTTTGCGCTGATTGCTTTCGAACACTCAGGTCCGTCCGTGTCAGAATCAAGGATTATCACATCGTCCTAGATTGGATAATCACGCCTATCTTCATTCGGAGGCCGTTTATGCTCCACTCTCCGCCTCTTTAACCGCGCTGCAAATCTTTCTGCCCTTGCGCTTACTGGTGCTCGCAACGCTTCCTCATGCCTCCACCGTTCTTCCATGTCGATCGCAGATGAAAGGGCACATATGCGTCCCCTGGTGATACGCAGGTGCGTAATGTACATCCCCTGTATAACACGACCAACTTCACAAAGTGGGAGATCAATTTTAGCTATTACCTCCTCGTGCGCATTAGTATCAGGTTTGTCAACTTCGAACTCTCTTCTGGAGAAGTTACATAATGATCATCGCCCGCTGCTTCCATGATAGGCTGCAAAGAAAAAAGAAGTTATGGGCACACAAAAATATGTGTATCATCATCAGTCAATCATAAGATCAGATGAGTACGAAGCAATACCTGAGATACAAAAGGAACGACTATGTGTGATGAGAAGAATCCTTAGAATTTTTCTTTATAATCTAGCAAGTCAACAGAATCCCAGGAGAAAATGAGTCTCTACTTGCCACCTATAAAGGTTACCGATTCAAGATAGCAGACAATGATGCTTATCGGATATATCTGAGGAAAGCTGCCGTGTAACAAAGGGGAGTACACCTAGTCCAAGGGATAGGCCAAGCTCTGTCCAGATAGTGCGGAGGAAACCAAAGTGACTCGCCAGATCAAGCCCTGCTCCTCCACCATCCTAATCAGGACCGACCAGTTCTGGGACAACACCTGACGATGTCGGCCTATGCGGTAAATGTATATTCACCTTAGCTTGGTCATTTCTGTATACAAACTTGTCACCATCCTATGCCTACCCCACAATAGCGTAACCATTATGCGCTAGGCAGGGGACTTAATGTTGATGGTGGATTTTCATTTAAGGGCTGAAATTGTAAAAGCCAAAATTATGCGCTAACATCTTGCAAAAGATAAAGCCATTAATAAGTGATGAATACTTCTTCACTTTACTAATTCACCTAGAATAGAGCATGTGGCAACAATCCCGATGATTCTCAGAATTAAATACACAAAATTCATCCAGGTTGGAGCATGTAGCAACAATCCCATATACCCTGTGAATTTACAACATTATTAATTAATGCATGACCAGCCTCGTATTTCCTGTACTCATTACCGGTGCGGCATGACGACTGAGTGTTGTTCTCAGCAGAGCAACACGAATCTCCAAGCATTAATAATAAAACATGTACGAAATACCCATACAGGCTACAACTCTCGGTGTGTTATACTAGCCCGATTGAGCATGTTTGAACCTCGAACCCGACCATATCGGTCTCGTAAACGATCACGACCATCCAACCTCACCATCATGATTGGATGGCTTAGATTAAATCCATGACCCCAAGCGGTATTGGAATATTCACCACCTTAATGACCACCAGCGGGCCCGTTTATGCCCTGGTCGGTTGAATACATACCATGCATCCCAAATAACCACCGAACACCAGCCTAAAGTAGGATGGTTGGACTGGTGTGGAGCAGCTTGGAAAAGCTTGTTCGCACAAGACCGCCAACGGCAGTCTCAAAACGGCCACGACCGTCCAACTTCACCGGCATAATTGGACGGCGTAGATTACCCCATGACCGGTCGGACAAGCTTGTCCTGCACACCGGCGGGCCCCCTTTCTACCTCGCATAGCCGACCATCTCATGACCTAACCGGGGAGGAGTGAACGTTCACCCATAACCTCGGCCGGCGTGATGCTTTAAGGGTCGCTAAGGGTCTTAAAAGCGATCACGACCATCCAACTTCGTCGGCGTATTTGGATGGCCTAGATCAAGCCCATGACCGTCAGTCAGGTATCACCATGATCAACACGGTCCCAGTATGGGTCCCACATGGTAGGGCTCCCAAAAGGGGGAGCTTAGCCTACCAAATCGTTAGGTTGAAGTTGTGTACGCACAGCCAGTCCAAAACCCTAATTAGGGTTTGCAGCATATTACATGTGTCGCTAATCGATCACGAGCGTCCGTTTCCACCAACTTGGATGAAGGGTCCAGGAATAGATTAAGGTGCCCCGAGAGTATCAACATGATCAATGTGGGCCCATCTATCTCCATGTCCGACCACCAAGACAAACCCCGGCTATATGTTTTGGTTCGTGCGCCCGAAGGTGGCATGCCACGCCCTTTAGGAATCCTTTGCGGCATGGGATTTACGTTTTGCAAATCGATCTCAACCGCTCTTCTTTACCAAGAAACTTGAGTGGCCTAGATCGCATCTTCGTGGGATAGTGAAGTATAAACATGGACACCAGCATGTCTTCTACACACATGCATGATCGGTCCTCTATAAAACACTTCCCATGCTTGGATTCGACCAAGCTGAAAGAAGAACTTGCGTACCTCTTAAACCCCAATCCGACGGTCGCAGATGAGGGTTGCAAGTCATCTCGTCCGTCCAACTTTACCAGATTGGACGGACAGCCTAAGACATGAGTTAGGCTATCAATGAGGCGTCACCACAATCACCGTACACCACTCTTCCACATGGAGTGATCGGTCAAGTCAGGGCTTACCTGTATAGCCTCCAAACGATCACTCGAAGATGGCTGCACATGATGCTATTTTAAGACGCTTAAATTCGTGACTTACTCCTAAGCTTTAAAAACAATGATGCTTCATACATGCCGAATATACTCGATGCGATGCACGTAGAATACACACGATACTTCACAAGTATCGACTTCCTAAATAATTTAGTTATTTAGTCTAGCATTACATGCTACTTTCTCAGGTCCCACGATCCACACACTCGAGACATCAATCATGTCACAAACTGGGGATACATACCGGGGTATTGGTGCAGCGGTTTACGCGGCAGCGCCGTCACAAGCGTGCAACATGCAACGCGCCATCACAAGAATGTGTCAGGAAGTCATGGACGGTTAGAGATGACAGGAGAAGTGGGCAAGACTTGTCGTGTAACATCAACACACAACTCCACTACTCCATCACTCCACTTCCTCCACTTCCCACGAGAGACGTGAATAAGGCTCAAATGACTTGTATAAATAGGTTCTCCTCTCTATTTCCAAAAACAACAGAATAAGTCCAGACAACAGAAGCAAGTGTTGATACCATCGTATTCAAACGCCGGAACTGATAGCTTACATCCTGCAAGCCGGTTCAGCTATCTGATACAAGTCATACATAGCCAACACCTTCACAATCTCAACACCTTCTTCGCTTCCCTCCCTAAGATCAACCCCATCTCCTTCACTTTGTGACCGAAACAAGTCCGGAACGGCCATTTCTTGGTTTAGGCCGGATTTGCACAGATTGATTTCTCGAATCTACAAGCACTCCCATGTAGTGCATTTGTTTAAGGTTTAGAATCATTTATCATCCACACACCCCAAATTACCAAAACCAAGAGAAAATAGTTTTCACCCATAAACAATTGGCGACCACAAAGGAGGTTAATCTCTCGGTTGTAAAGTCAATTTCTTCAAATCCGATCCAATTTTATCAATTTCAAAAGGGTAGATCTTAGAATCAATTCAATCAAGATTTCATTTCAAGATGGTAGAACTCGGGTCTGGATCAGCAATCAATCCTGATGGAGCTAGTACGGATAACACTCCCGGTGTCGATGTACTCGTCAGTGGAGCTACAGTGGTCAATACATCTCGTGGAGGCGTTACTCCTATCACCAACGCTATCGGAGCAGGAGACATTCCAGTGGGTGTAACGCCCCCTATCACTAGAGCCAGAGCAGCCGCAAATCCCGGCATATCCTCAAGTGTAACGCCTCCAGTGGTCACCAGAGCAACAACTTTCACTCCTTCATCAGGATGAGGAGCCAGAGGCACAAGAGGAGGGCCACCGTCTATTACCATTGCAGACTTGATGGAGAAGCAATAAATTCTTGCTAAGACTCAAACGGATATGGCCGCAACTCAGAAAGAGGTACTCACTTTCCTTAAAACTTTAACTGAACGATTGCCAAAAGATTCACGGCAACCCTTAGAGCCAGCAAGAGATGCCTTCAATACACCCGGAGCAGGCGTTTCCACTCGGACACACATGAGTGAAGAAGCTCGTGTTGCTCCTGAACGCCCAAGAGAGAGGGACCAGCCATCCAACTTCATCACACGTGAGGACCTGGAACGACTTCTCCAAACCGAGGAAAAGGAAATCTGATGGATGCACACCAACATCAACCGCCGTACCCTCAAGATATGCAACGAATCCCTCTTCCAAGAGGATACACCTCTCCTCACCTCCTCTACGATGGTACTAGTAACGCTCGTGAACACGTTTCTCGATTTTGGAATCCTTGGGAGAGCATGAGTATAATCATGTTCTCCGCCCGAAAAGAGTTCTCGAAATCACTTACGGGAAGGGCGTACACTGGTACAACAACATCACACACTGACAAAGATATCCAATTGGGGAGATGGTCGGTGCTTTATACAGGAAATATTTCTTCGCGTCCGAGCAGATCACCTTTTCAGATCTAGGGAGAGTCTCTCAGCGGAACAACGAGCATCCGAACGACTTCGTTAAGAGGTTCATAACTCAAGCGCTAGATTGTCATGATCCGAACATCACTGAACGTCACCGTGGAGCTGTGCATCAACGGGATGATACCCATATATCGCGCTTTACTAGAGAATCGTTTCGGACGTTCTCCGAACTCCATGAAGGCGCCAAACGGTCACCACAACCGCCTTGGCGTTGCTAGAGAGAACCAGGGTCGTTCGAAACGAAGATCCACATGAGAGTCGAGGAAGCGGACGCCTCACAAACAAACAATACAACAAAGTGGTCCTTCGTGAGCGTGGTAGGCGAAGGAGGAAAAGGAAAGCTTCAAAGAATGAACAACAACCCAAGTGTGCGGCTCCAGCGCACATGACTTCTTCTCAAAAGGGAGCGGGCAAGACCCCTGCACAAGACACCGAAGATACAGGTTTCCCATTCCCCATGAATGAAGTATTGGAACTCTTGGAGGCATGGATTCAAGACGATGCCATCAAACTGCCTCCTATCAGACGTCCACCAACTGAGAAAGATATGGCGGATCCCAAGTACTGTCGCTACCATAGGTTCGTTCACCATCCAACCAAATACTGCAACAGGCTGAAACAAATCTTCGGGGAAAAGATAGAGACGGGAGAACTCCAGCTTGGAAATGAAGGTGTTCGTAGAGATCCTCTTCCTGTCAGGAACTGCATGAATTCTGGGGATTCCGTTCGCAAGACTGTACAATCTATGATGGAACATTTATGAGAGATCTTGTACTTCTCCAAAGCACAACGTCAGGACATATTTGCAGCCCTCAACCGCGTTGTCTCGAGCAAAGCGCTTGTATCTGGAAGAGGAAGCGGTCTCGAAACCTCAGTCCTTGCTGGAAGATGCAAGCAAGGGAAATTGGGGACTATTAACCGTTGCCCGTTTGAAGGACATCGAGTTCGATAACACATTGATTGATACGGCCTCTGAATTCAACATCATCACTCTCCAGACCTTAAAAGCAGCAAATATTTCAAAACAGGAGGCTACTCGCAACCCAATTGTGATTAAGACTCCAAAAGGAGAAATCAGAGATGCATATGGATACATCGATCTTGAAGTAAAATTGGGCGATGCCTCGACACAAGCAAAGTTCTACATAGTCAGAGAGCATCCGAATTACGACATGATCCTAGGACGCTCTTGGGTACACGACAACAAGACAACACTGGGAGTTTGCCCTCTACCGGTTACGACACCTGAAAGGATCTCTAACAAGCCGTCTGGACCTGAAGGCTGTCCGTTTCCGCACCTGCAGCTTGCCAATGCGACACAATTTCCTAGACAGAGCCCATCAGCATACATTAAGAGGTTCCGAGCTCAAGTAAGTCTCATCACGCAACCCTTCTTGCAACCAATCACTCCTCACTCTGATAAGTCCCGGGGACTGGCTCCACCCAACAAACCAACCCCGGCTAAGAGATGTGAATGGGAAGCCGGCCCCTTCAAATGTTTTATCAAGAGATTAGAGGCTGTCTTGGTCAAAGATGATAAGGCCGAGGTACAGGTATCTTCACGCCCAAACCCATTTGGAATTGGAGATCTGGTAACGAAGACGACTGCATTCAAAGTTGGGAGCATGACGGTGAAAATGACCACTCCACCTGACTCACCCACCGAAAGAGAAGATGAACCGTGTACACTGCAGCAGATGTTATCCTGGGCGGCTACTGCAAGCTCATCAACGCTGATAAACTAGAAGGCATAACAATTCACTCACAATGGCTCAAACCCTACCGAACTTAAGACGTTGTGCTACCACTTTTCAGCGTCCTCCACACTTTAAAACGCTGTGCTATTTCCTCCAGCGTGTTTCCTTTTACAATTTCATGTCATATTTGTAATTCCTCCGGAAAATGATTGCAATACTTGCATTCATAGTTAGAGTTTCAATTTTCAATTTTCAATTTAATTGAAATGTTATTTCCATCTGAGAACCTCTCTACCCCTAAAAACACAAAGTCCTGAGTCAACCTAAATCAACCCACTAGAGCAAGGAAGGAAACCCTAAGCAAACATCTCATGGGAAGAAGGAAATAGAATGTGTGCACAAAAGGAAAATGATTTGATCCATCTGCCCCAGCAAGACCAAGGAGATCTCACGTCAGGAGCACATACAGATACAATCTTAACGAGGGGTTATGACATAAACCTTTATTCAATGGTAAGCAAATAGAAGAAAAGATATTGAACTCAGCCTCCACTGAGTACAAGAAAGAGGTTCAAAAATTACGGGAATACACTTGAAAAGAGAAAAAGAAGCAAAGAGGTTTAGCCGTCAAGAAGAATAACCGCGCATGCACCACTGCTGGGTCCTGCTTCAACGCCATCACCTGCTACCGCTTCTCCCTTCAGAGCCTCATCTTCCGCTTCAGATGTAGCAACGTTCTCCGTCCTAACATCATTAGCAGGAACAACTTCCAAGTCTTCCTCAAAGCCCACAACAACATTAGGGTTTGCGCTGATTGCTTTCGAACACTCAGGTCCGTCCGTGTCAGAATCAAGGATCATCACACCGTCTTGGATTGGATAATCACGCCTATCTTCATCCGGAGGCCGTTTATGCTCCACTCTCCGCCTCTTTAACCGCGCTGCAAATCTTTCTGCCCTTGCGCTTATTGGTGCTCGCAACGCTTCCTCATGCCTCCACCGTTCTTCCATGTCGATCGCTGCTAAAAGGGCACATATGCGTCCCTTGGTAATACGCAGGTGCACAATGGACATCCCTTGTATAGCACGACCAACTTCGTGAAGTGGGAAGTCAATTTTAGCCACTACCTCTTCGTGCGCATTAGTTTCGGGTTTGTCAACTTCGAAACTCTCTTCTGGAGAAGTTACAGAATGATCATCGCCCACTGCTTCCATGATAGGCTGCAAAGAAAAAAGATGTTATGGGCACACAAAAATATGTGTATCATCATCAGTCAATCAGAAGATCAGATGAGTATGAAGCAATAACTGAGATACAAAAGGAACGACTATGTGTGATGTGAAGAATCCTTAAAATTTTTCTTTATAATCTAGCAAGTCAACATAATCCCATGAGAAAAGGAGTCTCTACTTGCCACCTATAAAGGTTACCGATTCAAGATAGCGGTCAATGATGCTTATCGGATATATCTGAGGAAAGCTGCCGTGTAACAAAGGGGAGTACACCTAGTCCAAGGGATAGGCCAAGATCTGTCCAGATAGTGCGGAGGAAACCAAAGCGACTCGCCAGATCAATCCCTGCTCCTCCACCATCCTAATCAGGACCGACCAGTTCTGGGACAACACCTGACGATGTCGGCCTATGCGGTAAATGTATATTCACCTTAGCTTGGTCATTTCTCAGATACAAACTTGTCACCATCTTATGCCTACCCCATAATAGCGTAACCATTATGCGCTAGGCAGGGGACTTAATGTTGATGGTGGATTTTCATTTAAGGGCTGAAATTGTAAAAGCCAAAATTATGCGCTAACATCTTGCAAAAGATAAAGCCATTAATAAGTGATGAATACTTCTTCACTTTACTAATTCACCTAGAATAGAGCATGTGGCAACAATCCCAGTATTCTGTGAATTAAATACACAAAATTCATCGAGGTTGGAGCATGTAGCAACAATCCCATATACCATGTGAATTTACAACATTATTAATTAATGCATGACCAGCCTCGTATTTCCTATACTCATTACCTATGCGGCATGACGACTGAGTGTTGTTCTCAGCAGAGCAACACGAATCTCCAAGCATTAATAATAAAACATGTACGAAATACCCATACAGGCTACAACTCTCGGTGTGTTATACTATCCCGATTGAGCATGTTTGAACTCGAATTGACCATATCGGTCTCGAAACGATCACGACCATCCAACCTCACCAAAGATGATTGGATGGCTTAGATTAAATCCATGACCCCAAGCGGTATTGGAATATTCACCACCTTAATGACCACCAGCGGGCCCGTTTATGCCCTGGTCGGTTGAATACAGACCATGCATCCCAAATAACCTCCGAACACCAGCCTAAAGTAGGATGATTGGACTGGTGTGGAGCAGCTTGGAAAATCTTGTTCGCACAAGACCGCCAACGACAGTCTCAAAACGGCCACGGCCATCCAACTTTACCGGCATAATTGGACGGCGTAGATTACCCCATGACCGGTCGGACAAGCTTGTCCTGCATACCGGCGGGCCCCATTTCTACCTTCATAGCCGACCATCTCATGACCTAACCTGGCTGGCGTGATGCTTTAAGGGTCGCTAAGGGTCTTAAACTGATCACGACCATCCAACTTCGCCGGCGTATCTGGATGGCCTAGATCAAGCCCATGACCGTCAGTCAGGTATCACCATGATCACCACGGTCCCAATATGGGTCCCACATGGTCGGGCTCCCAAAAGGGGGAGCTTAGCATACCAAATCGTTAGGTTGAAGTTGTATACGCACGACCAATCCGAAACCCTAATTAGGGTTTACAGCATATTACATGTGTCGCTAATCGATCACGAGCGTCCGTTTCCACCAGCTTGGATGAAGGGTCAAGGAATAGATTAAGCAGGTCCGGAGAGTGTCAACATGATCAATGTGGGCCCATCTATCTCCATGTCCGACCCACCAAGATAAACCCTGGCTAGATGTTTTGGTTCATGCGCCCTGAAGGTGGCATGCCACGCCCCTTTAGGAATCCTTTGCAGCATGGGATTTCTGTTGCAAATCGATCTCAACCGCTCTTCTTTACCAAGAAACTTGAGTGGCCTAGATCGCATCTTCGTGGGATAGTGAAGTATAAACATGGACACCATCATGTCGTCTACACACATGCATGATCGGTCCTCTATAAAACACTTCCCATGCTTGGATTCGACCAAGCCGAAAGAAGGAACTTGCGTACCTCTTAAACCCCAATCCGACGGTCGCAGATGAGGGTTGCAAGTCATCTCGTCCGTCCAACTTTACCAGCTTGGACGGACAGCCTAAGACATGAGTTAGGCTATCAATGAGGCGTCACCACAATCACCGTCCACCACTCTTCCACATGGAGTGATCGGTCAAGTCAGGGCTTACCTGTATAGCCTCCAAACGATCACTCGAAGATGGCTGGACATGATGCTATTTTAAGACGCTTAAATTCGTGACTTACTCCGGTAAGCCTTAAAAACAGCGATGCTTCATACATGCTGAATATACTCGATGCATTACCTGCGTAGAATACACACGATACTTCACAAGTATCGACTTCCTAAATAATTTAGTTATTTAGTCTAGCATTACATGCTACTTTCTGTGGGTCCCACGATCCACACACTCGAGACATCAATCATGTCACAAACTGGGGGATACATACTGGGGTATTGGTCTGGCGGTTTACAGCGTGCAGCGTGCAACGCGCCATCACAAGAACGTGTCAGGAAGTCATGGACGGTTAGAGATGACAGGAGAAGTGGGCAAGACTGGTCGTGTAACATCAACACACAAATCCACTACTCCATCACTCCACTTCCTCCACTTCCCACGAGAGACGTGAATAAGGCTCAAATGACTTGTATAAATAGGTTCTCCTCCCTATTTCCAAAAACAACAGAATAAGTCCAGACAACAGAAGCAAGTGTTGATACCATCGTATTCAAACACCGGAACTGATAGCTTACATCCTGCAAGCCAGTTCAGTTATCTGATACAAGTCATACATATCCAACACCTTCACAATCTCAACACCTTCTTCGCTTCTCTCCCTAAGATCAACCCCATCTCCTTCACTTTGTGACCGAAACAAGTCCGGAACGGCCATTTCTTGGTTTAGGCCGGATTTGCACAGATTGATTTCTCGAATCTACAAGCACTCCCGTGTAGTGCATTTGTTTAAGGTTTAGACTCATTTCTCATCCACACACCCCAAATTACCAAAACCGGCAGAAATAGTTTTCACCCATAAACAGTTTTGAATCCTAGCTTCTTTCTCAGAGGTATTCCCTTCAAATACTGTTTGTAAGATATCCCAAGCATCTTTAGACCGAGTGCACGTAGTCACATGGTGCTGAAGATAATGGCATGGATGATAGCGTTTAAACCGTCAGAATTTTGTTTTGCAACACTAATCTCGACTTCACTATGTCTACCAATATCCTTTGCAACAGTTACACCATCTACCGTAACCATTGGAGGATCATAGCCATTAACAACATGAACCCATGATTGAAAATCACGTGCTTGAAGAAATGCACGCATACCAATTTTCCACCATAAGTAATTCGAGCCATCGAAGACTGGCGATACGTTTCTGGAGATATCACTTCTGTCCATAGAGTCAGATTGCTACAAACACAAACTTATTAGGTCTTAGTGTGTTTGCCTGCACTAATACCAATTGTTAAAGCGGGGGTATAACAAACACACCCAATAATTCGTTCGGAAATCTGTATGGACTAAACTCCAATATAATTCCGAGAGCACCAACTTAAAAGTGAGACTCAATCAAGAAATATATCAAAAAAAAATTATCTATATTTCTCGATACAATCAGCAAAGCGAACAGATAGAAATCCGTGAGCCTGATTGATATGAGAAATAACTTGGACAGTACCAAAGACCAATGCCTAAGTGTCAATAAAGTTCTATCCAACAAACAAGGTCGGATTTATCAACTGATTGAACTACGCACAACTTGTGATGTTTCAATAATATAAACAAATATAATGCGGAAAAAAAAAATAACACACACACCATAAATTTTGTTAACGAGGAAACCGCAAATGCAGAAAAACCCCGGGACCTTGTCCATCTTTGAACACCACAATGTACTAAGCCGCTATACACACTAGCCTACTATAATTTAACTTCAGACTAAACCGATTAAGGTACAATCGCGTTCCTTACGCCTCCAGAACCACACCGGACTCTGCGCACTTGATTCCCTTAGCTGATCTCACCCACAACTAAGAGTCGCTACGACCCAAAGTCGAAGACTTATAAACAAATTTGTCTCCCACAAATATGTCTATCCTTTATTCTTTTTGTTCTAACTTTTGATACAAAAATCAAGGTGAACAGGAACCAACTAATAATCTGGTCTTATACTCCCGAAGAGCAGCCTAGAAATATTAGTCACCTCACAATAACCAAACTGATTAACAAAAGAAGTTATTACGGAACACAAGAGTCTGAGACGAAGAACTGCTGTGATTACTTTTTATATCTTACCTATCAGAGATAAATCTCGAGTAAATCTTAGAGAAGATAAAACTCAATACGATAGAACAAGTAAGATCATAATACGCAACTACAGAGAAAATAGTTGGATTTGGCTTCATGAATCCCAAATGAAGTCTTCAAGTCGTTAACCTATAATGGTTTGGAAAAACCTAGGTTAAAGGAGAATCGACTCTAGTTTGTAACTAAGACACAGGAAAGTGCCGGGATTAGGTTTTCCAGTTGGTAGAGTTCTCCCTTATATAGCCTTTCGAATTAGGGTTACTTACTATCAAAGCTAAGATAACTTAGTAACAAAGCATTCAATATTCACCATTAGATGAAATCCTGATTTAAGATTCAAGCTAAGTCTGCTTAGAAATTAGCAATCAATCTCCACCATTAGATGGTCTTAGATTGTTACAAACAAATGAATTATACTTATATTTAGATATGGTAATCGTACCTAAATGTGTATATTGAGTTGGCTCAATAACAGTTAACCGAAGTTAGCCATATGAACACTTTTGTCTTAACCACATTCATCTAACACTTCTAGATCAAATATGATAATCAATCAATCAAAAAAGATAATCAAATAAATCTAATTGTATTTCAAATAGAGTTGTTCAATTGTTCACTATCTCATAGAAATATATATGAACAAATCGAAACAAAATTGGATTGATTCGTAATCGTACAAAGTACTTATACAAGAATCACTTCATGAACATTAAGCCACGGTTTTCAAATTTAATTTGCATTCCTTAAATCATAAATGTTTTTGTTCATGAGTATGCGAATCATACATAACCGATTTTATAACTTTACCACTGTGTTCGCAACCTGGGTACGCGAACAACAGCTCTGGACCTTGGCCTAGTCAAGCCGTTCGCAAACCTGGTTCACAAACAACTGTTCCGAACCCAAATCAGGTAAACTCATTCGCATACTAGGTACGCAAACAATACTTCCGGACCTTCTCAGGTAAATTCATTTGCATACTAGGTACGCAAACAAGAGTTTCGGACCTGAATCATAACAATACAGTTCGCATATTGGGTATGCATACCGTGTTGTATCCAAACATGGGTAATTGTTCTAAACTCTCATTTCAATCATTTACACATCCTTGGAAGACGAAAATGTTAATCTCACACATTTCATTAGCTTCAAGTGATCGAATGATCAATACGAAACTTCCCAAGCTAACATCAAATGACTGTTTCACACAAATCATATAAGATGTTCAAGGTAATTTTCACATGATCATCTTTTAACTTAACATTTAGTTTCCAACAAATAAATTGTTTCCAACTAAACTTGTCAAGAATATGATGAACATAGCTAAAGCAAAAAGCTTCCAACACATATTTCGAGAAATAGATAAGCGAGATAAATTCATCTCGAAATATCAAATGTGTATAGTGTAAAAGTCTATATAGTTATACGACGTAGTATCATTAGAAGATAGAATAGAATGGACTTCTGAGTGATAGATAAGTTTTATTCTCCACATATCTTTTGTTGATGAAGTTCCTCCAAGCTCCTAAGTAGGTCTTCTTCTTCAATTGGTGAACTTTGTGAAGTCCAGAGCTAAACTACACATTCTATCCTAATCCGAGACATAATTATAAGTAGACTAGAAATCAAGTATATAGTTTTGATCAACTAAACTTGATAAACAAGTTTGAGATAGCAACGCTTGCCAGTTTGACGAGCAGTGCTCTAACAGATGTTATAACTTTGTACCGAAAAATTGGCATCCACAATGGCTATGATATGACCGGGAGTGCATCTACTCACAAAAATAATTCTACTATCAGCTATGGCGTCACCTTCACCAGAACCCAGAGATGTTTCGAAGTTATCAGCAAAAGCCCCCAGAGTAATTATTCGGTCCAGTTTCAGACCCCAAGGTCTAAAATTCACTTTTGTCTCATCATCTAACATATCGACAAGCTCAGTCTTTGGAGGTTTCTGCTTGTTAATCCTGCGAAATATGCAAGCATACTGGGGACTGAAGGTTTTGATTTGGGAGCATAATACGGGAAATGTTCTCATAGCCAAGCTTACAGAAACATAACGTGAGTGAGAGACAATACTATAGCACGACCATTGGAAGATCTTAGATCACGAATGAAGTTGTCTAAATGAGAATACAAGGTACCTAAGAATAAACTACCAAGAGGAAGAACCTTGCCATCAGCCAGAGCCGTAGAAAAAGGAACGAGCCAGGGTTTTAGCTGACCCCCAGGTGGACCTTCGAATACGTCTCTAGATAGCCAAAGTAAAAGGGATGCGGTAATCAATAATGGGTAACTGGTTGTTAGGCCTTCGACACTGGGCTACCACCCCACCAGTAATCAACCTAGGCAGAATAGGTCTCGTCTTCGTAACGAATGGGTTTCTTAAAACTTTCGATTTTCTGGATCAAGAAGTTGGTATTCTCATCTCCCTTATGTCTCTTTGAAGGAATGATGCCAACAACGGGAAGCTGTAACAGAGCGACTACATCTTCCAAGGTAATAGTCATTGCACCCCATGCGCATACTTCTGAGTGAGTCGGGACACACCAATGAGAGATAAATGCAAGAATCGCCTTTATATCCTTATTAAGCTTCAATACTGAAGAATCTCTCACAGCGTGAATTATTTTAGCTTTCTCCAATATTTGCTTTACACCCATGTATTTCAACATTACCTTGGCCCAAACGGCCCAATTCGATAAAGGCATCTGGGCTACCTTGAAATCAACAAACGAAGGCATGTAATCTCCTCTCTGCAAGCCAAACCGAACAATGGCATCTGGATGGATATTCTGAACGAACCGTTTTTTGGGGACCATAGTTTTTTTGGGGGGACCATGGTTCTATTTTTAGTAAGACATTTAGAAGTAAATCTAGGTCACCCCTTATCTAGATATTTCTATTAATACCTAAATTACCCTCCTAATTAATTTTGGATAATGATTAGTTAGTGTAATGATTAGTGAAATGATTAAGTTAAAGATAATTAGTGAGATTAAAAAAACAGATGGGTTTTTTTTTTTTTAAATGAAGTAGAATTATTGAGAGAGTAAAGTTAGAGAAGATGAAGAAGAAAAACATGGAAAATAATTTTTTTTTTTGAGTTCACTAAGCTAGACTATTCAAGTGATGAATTATTTCTTAGATGGTGAATGTATTCTTCCCCAAAGCCAATCTCAAGATGAAAACGATTGATTTTACCAACCACAACCGGAGGAAGACTATTTGGGTACCCAGGCATGCTCTAAACTTAGATAATGTTGGTTGAATTGGTCCAAATTTTCAAAAAAATGTGAATTTGTTAAGTAGATTTGGGCTTGTTCGGTTACCTTGTGTGAAGAACATGTAACCGAACTCATCTGAAAGTGTAGTTCGGTTACTTTTTCTAAACACGCAGGTTACCGAACTCTCCAATAATGGAGGTTTTTTGAAGTTCGGTTAACGGACATGTTACCGAACTTTGTAAATAGGATTACAGTGTTATGTTCGGTTTGGCCGAAATGTAACCGAACTCTAGGGTCTATAAGTTCGGTTAGTTTGCAACAAATAGCTAACCGAACTTATGTTAAATAATATTGCACATTAGTGTACAAAGTTCGGTTGTTTCGCAAACTTCATACCAACCAATATCTAACCGAACTACACACAATTAGTTAAGAGTTCGGTTTGTCAAGGTTTTTTGCGAACAAACCGAACATAGTGGGACAAGTTTGGTTAAATTGAAACTCAACATAGTGGGCAAAATAGCACAGTTCGGTTACATTTTTTTTTTTTTTTTTTTTTGTAATATTGGTAAAGTTCGGTTAGAAAATAGTTTTAGCCTTCTTTGCGAACCAACCGAACATAGTGGGCAAAGTTCGGTTAAATCAAAAATCAACATAGTGGGAAAAATAGCACAGTTCGGTTACATTTGATTTTTTTTTTTTTTTTTTTTTTGTAATATTGGTAAAGTTCTGTTAGAAAATAGTTTTAGCCTTCTTTGCGAACCAACCGAACTCTGAGTTCGGTTAAGAAAAAATTAATTCGTGATAACCGAAGTGTTCTTCGTGTGCTTGGTTTCAGAATGTTCGGTTAGCAAACTAGTTTTTTTAAACTATTCCTAACCGAACATGCCACTCAGAACTTCCATTTAAACCATATTTTGATGACTACTGCTCAAAATTTCAATCAAAAACGAATTAGAAGTAATGGGTTTGTGGGAAAATACTTATGGATAGGTTTGTTTATAAAAGATTGATTACTCGACGATGAAAATTCAATGAATCGACCAGGTTAAAAATTTGATGATTTTGATTAGATTTGTATATGATAAGGGTTAGATGATCATAAATTCATGAAGAATAGAAGAAGAAAAATTGTAGAATAAAGGAAGAAGAAGTTGTAGATTAGTTATAATTTTAATTAGGTAAAAGAATAAATATGTTAATGATTTAAATTAAGATATATATATATATAGAGAGAGGTGGTGGTGGTTGGTGGTGGTGGTAGTCGGAGGTGGTAGTGGTGGGCGGCGGAGGTAGGAGGAGGTGGTGGTTATATATATATAGGTGGTTATTAAGTAAGTTTTAAATTAAATTAGATTAAGGGTAGGTTAGTCATTTCCACACTTTAGGACACCCCTTATAACTATAGGGAAGGTGGCCTAATAAGACCATGGTCCCCTCAAAAAAACACATGGTCCCAAAAAAATGGTTCTTCTGAACTTGAGCATTGCCTTCTCATTCTGAGATAAAGCATCCCCGTTACCCAGGTTGATGAGCTCTTTAATTGTAACTTCTGAGAATCTATCGCATAGGCTGGGTACGGTAGATGAAGAGAGAGCAGCGGATCGCTTACAATCATCATGTCCTGGAGTTTTAACAATCTTACTTTCACGATTCTCCAACATTGGTGGATTAGGGCTAATCGTATTATGTACATGTCGCCAAGATGGGATCACGTTAAGGATGTTTTCCTAATCTAGTTGATTCTGATGAAGCCTGTCGCGGAACTTCAAATAATCTCGGATCTAATTAGGGTTTTATTCGTGATAGGTGAACGCGATTATTGGCCCCTGATCTAGCAAAAAACAGAGGTCGGTCAATATAGGAGTAATTTACCGCGCCTAACAACCTATGAAGCTAAAAGAAGATGGGAGACAGATCTTCCAAACCCTGATTATTCACGACAGTATATGGGAAGAATCATTGTTTGGTTAAAATACCACCAGCTGAAGTCGCGAGACCAATTGGAAAAAGCACACACGCGCGGAGATTATCTTGCAATCGGTGCATGATTAGGAATGAATATGGGATCCCCTCTAAAAGGCCGAGTGGATATATACATGCGAAGGAAATATTCTTAATTGGATTAGGAAAGGCCAGTTTAGGCAAGGGACGACCGGCCAAACCACGTGGGCCCATGCAGGACCGCACCTTAGCCCACATGAGGACCAGCTTCACAAGCCCGATCACGCCACGAACCTCTGTAGCCACGCTTGTCGTACCTATTGTATACTATGACATTACAACAATACAGATAAGTAACACCTTACTTTGCTTATAAATTTTGAGATTATGTGATATTTGTATCACCATCTGATGCTTACCATGCAACACGACATTGTTCCGCGCTAACCAGGGAACTAATGTTGTTGGTGAGTTTTTGACAAGGGCATTTGTAATAAATTAGCCTTGATTTTGTTGTATAAATAATCCCTGGCCCGACATCGATTGTTAAATCTGCATAAATGTAATTTGTATTCCGCAAGAGAAACTGTTAGAGCACTGCTCGGTCGAACTCGCAAGCGTTGCTATCTCAAGCTTGTTTGTCAAGTTTAGTAGATCAAAACTTATACTTGATTTGTAGTCTACTTATAGCTATGTCTCGGATTAGGATAGAAGTGTGTAGTTGAGATTAAGATTTTACGGCGTTCACCAATTGAAGAAGAAGATCTAATGAAGAGCTTGGAGGAACTTCATCAACAAAAGGTATGTGGAGACTAAAACTTATCTATCACTAAGAAGTCTATTATATTATATCATATCTTCTAATGAGACTAAGTCGTATAGCTATATAGACTTTTACATTATACACAATTGAAATTTCGAGCCGAGTCTATCTCGTTTATATATTTTTCGAAATACATGTTGGAAGCTTTTAGCTTTAGCTAAAGTTCATCATCTACTTGACGAGTTTAGTTGCAGACAATTAATTTGTTGGAAACTAAACATTAAGTCAACATAATCATGTGAAAATTACCTTGAACATCTTACATGATTTGTGTGAGACAATTATTTGATGTTAACTTTGGAAGTTTCGTATTGATCGATTAATCACTTGAAAATTACTTGAAGCTAGTGGTATGTGTAAGATTACCATTGTTGTCTTCTAAGGATGTTTCAATGATTAAATGAGAGTTTAGAATGACTACCAATGCCCTGATATAACACGGTATGTATACTTTGTATGTGCACTGTGAAGTTCTAGTTCAGGTCCGAAATGCTTGGTTGCGAACTATGTTTGCGAACGGGTTTACCTATGAAAAGGTCCGGAGCTGTTGTTCAGGTACCCTGTTTGCGAACGGTGCGGCAAGTCGAAAGTCCGGAACTGTGGTTCGCGTACTCTGTTTGCGAACACAATGGTCAGGTTCTAAAATCGATAAGTATGGAATACATACTCATGAACTCAGGTTCGTTTGCGAACTAAAGTCCCTGGAACTTTAATGGAATAAGGTATGTGAACTAGCTTTACAAATCGTGGCATTATGTTCATGAATTGGTTCTTGTATAAGTACTTTGTACAATTACAAACCAAACCGATTTGTTTCAAATGTTTCATATATATTTCTATGAGATAGTGAACATTTGAACAACTCTCTTTAAACACATTAGATTCATTTGATTATCTATCATGATTGATTGATCATCATATTTGATCTAGAAGTGTTAGATGAATGTGGGTAAGTTATAAGTATTCATGTGGCTAACTTTGGTTAACTATTATTGAGCCAACAAGGTATACACGTTTGGGTATGGTTCATCCATAACTAAATATAGGTATATTTCATTTGTGTGTATCAATCTAATACCATCTAACGATGGTGATTGATTGCTTAGTTTCTAAGCTGACTTAGATTGAATCTTAAATCAGGAGTTCATCTAACGGTGAATATCAATTAATTTGTTACTAAGCTATCTTAGCTTTCATTGTCAGCAACCCTTATTTGAAAGACTATATAAGGGAGAACTCTGGCATCTGGGAAACCTAATCCCGATACTCTCGTGTGTCCCAGTTGGAAATTATAGTCGATTCTCCTTTCCCCAGGTTTTCCAAAACCATTATTAGGTTAACGACTTGAAGACTTCATTTGGGATTCGTGAAACCAGATCCAACTATTTTCTCTATAGGTGCGTATTCTGATCTCACTACTTGTTATGTCTGTTAGAGCATAGCTCGGTTGAACCCACCAAGCGTTGGTATGTCAAGCTTGGTTGTCATATTTTAGTGAATCAAAACTCATCTAAAAGTCGCTTGATTATGTAACTAGAGACAACTTCGTATAGGTTAGACTAGAAAGTCTAGGATTATGAGACATACAAGTATTACTCGAAGACCTGAAGAATGTGAAGAAGTAACAAGCTACAACGACGACATCATCCTTCCTCTTGAGGTTAGTAATATTGACTTGAACTGTTTCATTCTTAACGTATCTTTCAAGTCGTGCTATATTGAAAACATAACTGCGAAGCTGTGAATGACTGACTATACTCTAGTAGTGAGACATGATCTCATGATCATAGCATTAAGGAATTAGAATACGAAGTATAACGCTTATCTTTTGAACTTTGTATATGTGACATCGACATAATCGTATGAATGCTATTATGATTATGTGTATGGGTAAAGGTGAATATTTCATCCTAGGAAACAATATTTACATTTGTTTAAAGGAAGTACATTCATGAACTTGTTTTATGAATTGAAAAGGAAATCGCTAGGCTTATTGGTATTGTTATTCATTGCATATCTTTGGATTACCAATATGTGTGAGTTAATAGAACCGATCATAACTTCTTATGTATCTTGGTATAACTAATCACAGTGCCTGACTTATGATTTGGTATGACTTAATTAGTGTAATCGATCCTAAGTAATCACCTGAGATGGTATGATCGCTATTTGTAATTGGTGTGTCCGATCCTAGTAATTGGTGTGACCGATCACAAAAGAGTTGTGTAATCGATCCTTCTAATTGGTGTAACCGGTCCTAGTAATTGTCATAACCGATCCTGGTAATTGGTGTAACCGATCCTATTGACTTGTGTAACCGATCACAAGTAATACCATGAGTATATGGTAACCGGTCCTGGTAATTGATGTAACTGATCCTGGTAACTGATGTAACGGTCCTGGTAACTTGTGTGTTCAATCACAAGCAAACCATATTAAGGTAGAACCGATCCTTGTGTTTGGTAGAACCGTGAACCCATGTTAGTGATTCATAATTGATCAATCACATAGTTGTCTTGGAATACAGATGAACCAATTCTAAACTTGTTTGGAAGTGTGGTATAATCGATTCCAAGATTGTAAATATGGAAGAGGATTTACAAAGAAAAGATGTCAACATACTTTGAACACGAACAATAACTCTTATCTTTTATTGTTCAAAGATATTCCTTAATTACTCAAGGAGATCCCGGTCCGAAATAAATTAAGAATCTTTTAATTAAGGTTGTTAGTTTTATATGCTTTAATTACCAACAATTAAATGCATATCTCTAGAAAATAAAAATTGGTAAAGTGCATTTACTAATTGGAGATTTTCTATTGAGAGATTTCAGAAAATATTGGGCAAAGCATTTCTAGGATTTATGAAAACCGATTTGGGCATTTATTGCATATCTTGAGAATATTCGGTTTTGGAACCTTGGTGTCCAAACATCCTTGGTCTATAAATACCCAAGTTTGCATTTCTAGCAAACCATCCTAAGAGCCAGGAAAACTTCATCTTTCTTGTTGAATCTGGTGGAGCCGTCTATCCGGAGAGGAAAGTACCCTAATTAGGCGAAATCTCTTACGACCGCTCGTTTAAAGACTTCTGTGGGATCAAGAAGCTCTACGAGTACCGTTGGTGGGAAACTAGATAATTGCAGTTTATTTTAGTTTTATATTTATTTGATTGACTAACGGTTGTTGAACTTTGATTGCACCTAGTTTGTTTATTTTTGAGAATCTTCTCTTCTGATATAAGATTAACTCAAACTAGATCGAAGTGTCGACACGATCTTTAGAACTGTTTGTAGATCTAAATACATCTTGTGATAATCTATTGTTAACAGACTATGTTATGTACGTTATTGATCACAAGAGATTCAAGCGGTGTTGCACATGTGTTTATTGAAGATTAAAGAAGATTTGAAGACAAAGAAGATTTCTTATTTGGTTTCTATATCTGTGGGTGTGCACAAACCTTGATCGGATGGGATCCAACTAGAATTGGATTTATTCGATTGATTAGTTGCGTAAGATCGGAATCACCTTATAGTTTCTTATTGGAATCTATATTGATTGATTGAAAATCTAAACTCTGCTACTTCGGTAGTTGTTGGATATATTGATCTAAATAGGCAAATGAGTTTATTAGTTTAAACGGAAGAGCCTTTGCATATGACTTGAGATATCTTCATCTGAAAGAATCAAGAGAGTTGTTACCAAACAGATTTGTTGTTCCATTACTGTTTGGAATACGATCCAAAGGAATTGTTCCAGTGCGTGCACTTATTAAATGTCGGAAGCGCAGGGATACTGAAGAAACTAAGTGAACTAGGTTTAGTTGCTTGGTCTCAACTATACGAAGTTTTGTTTTAGATTTTGTATAACGTCTTAATTCTGAGAGTATTCAATTCTGGACTAGGTCCCGGGGTTTTTCTGCATTTGCGGTTTCCTCGTTAACAAAATATTGCTGGGTCATTTACTTTTCCTTTCCGCAATTATAATTGTTGTTATTATAATTTTAAGTAAATTACACAAACGTTAACTCTGTATTACTTGATAGTGATCCTATAGAGTTTGGTTAAGTCCGAACCTATTATCAAGTAAATCTAGTATCCATAGACGATCACACAAAGTGTGAATACCGATTTGTAGTATTGTCTCGACTTTGTCCATAGACAATCACTTTCGGTAAGAGGACTTATAGGTGGATATTTTTAAAGATTATGATGTATTTGGGTACCCTCGTCTTTTCAATTGATATCAGAGCCAGCAAACACAAAAAGATCTAACAATCTGTGTTTGGTGCGATCCAACCTATAAGAAATGAACTCGAGTTCACATGAATCTATTTCGGTTAACGTACCGCCAAGATTTGACGGAACGAACTATCTATGGTGAAAATCTGTTATGAGATCTTTTCTTTAATCAAGAGACTTTAATACGTGGCTATTAGTCGTTGATGGTTATAATCGCCCGAAAGTAGAAAATTCGGAAACTAAGTTTAAACGCTTAGTGGATTATTCAAACGAAGAAAAGGATTTTGCAAAGAAGAATTCAGATGGTTTGAATGCTATTATACATTCTGTAAGTAGTGATCTACAACATCATGTATCAACATGCCAAACTTCAAAGGAATCTTGGGATAATCTTCAGATTGTATTTGAAGGTAATACATCAGAGAAAGAAGCTAGACTTCAAACTCTTACGAGAAAACCTTCAATGAAGCTAGACTTCAAACTCTTTCTCTTGGAAAGACTATTTCGATATAGTGTGTAAAATTCTCCGTTTCCATCTAGATATGGGAAAACCTTTCTATACTTTCTCGAATGGAAAGGTGTTTCTATTTGAGCCTAACGACACTTTTGAAGAGTTTCATATTAAACTAACTCCAAGAGATAGTTAATGCTTCTTTCTCTTCCACCACTTAACTAGGAAAGACTATTTCTAAAAAATTAGATATAGTGTGTAAAAAAGAAAGGCATTCTAAAATTGAAAGCATAATTATAATTTAAGCATGCAAGGATAATTCAACAGAACTTACAACACAAAGTTTCCATCTAGATATGAGTCTAAAACACCAATCAATTCTATTTATACATGAAATATGCCAAACAACTAATAACTCTATTGCTTAAGCTAATGATCTTTCTATACTTTGGAGGTGACAGGAGATGGAGGTGGTCGAGAGGGTTTTGCGTAAGGAGAAGAGTTTGCAGAGGTGAGAGCTCTCTTAGGGTATAGGGGTAGGGTCATTTCAAAGGAAAGTTAAAGATCTTTGACAAAGAAATTCTCGAGGGAGAAAGAGATCTCAACGTCTCGTGAAGAACCAAAATGTTGGATATGATGTCTCTTCGCTTCTTTTGCTCCTTAGTTTCTCCGAGCTTTAATAAAATTAATACAAATATTTATTCTTGTCAATCTGAGTAAAATGCCAAAAAAGATGTAAAATATGCAAGGCATGTATAAACTGTCTCTCAATGCATTTAGCGTATGCGCCTTTAAACCCCTAGAAACGTTGTCAAGAGGATGAAATACTTGTTCTCATCCTTAAGAAAAAGAGAAAGAATTTAACTCAACAATTGTAAAAAGATCTTTTTTAGTCTTTCTAACACAACGGATTATGGATACCTTATTGAAAGATAATTTTAAATGTTGATGACGAACTCATGATTTTTAACATTTGTTTGGATTTTTCTTTTTCATATTTTTAAACTACAATATTTTTTTTTTTTTTTTTTTAATTTTTTTTTTTTTTTTTTTTTTTTTTTTTTTTTTTTTTTTATAATAAGTGAAAATAAAAATACAAATACAAATAATGAAACAACTAACTCCATGGACAAAGGACTTTATCACTCAATTTTTCCACAACTTGTATTGTCTTGATTTTATAAATTTTATTAATTCTCATCCTATTTTCTTTTCTTTGTTGCACATAAACCTTGGACTATATCAATTTTTCTTTCCATATTCCGATGATGCTCCGCTTGTTGACGATGATGTGTTTCCTATGGGTCTTGGCCGATTGAGAGAGAGTGATGCTAACTACAAATCGGTATTTAGAAGGAGTTTTCATCTTTAGACGTCACCCTCATGATTGACAAAACTAGCACTCAAGAGATCAAAAGTAGTGCTGAAATTGGTGCGAAGTTGGGTAGCTCACCATTCCTACCCGGAATTTACGTACGGTGACACACACTCTAACAAACTTTTCTAGAAAGTTGCAAAAATTGAAGGTTGGTGCCTCAAGAAGCTCTTCAAACTCTTACTAGACACTAAGCATGCATTTCATATTGCCTAGAAAAACTAGATTCGACAGATCGCTCATGTGATTGCGATTGGGAAAACCTTCGAATGGATGACAACGACACTTTTGAAGAGTTTCATATTAAACTCTCTGAGATAGTTAATGCTTCTTTCTCTCTTGGAAAGACTATTTCTAAAAAAGATATAGTGTGTAAAATTCTCAGATCGTTTCCATCTAGATATGAGTCTAAGAAATATGCCATAATAGAAGCTAATGATCTTTCTATACTTTCTCGAAGCTCTCTTGTAGGAAAGTTAAAGATCTTTGACAAAGAAATTCTGCTGAAGAACCAAAATGTTGGATATGATGTCTCAGCTAATAAAAGTCAATCTTCGAAAGAAGTATGTATAAAAACACAAAATTAATTAATACAAATATTTATTCTTGAAAACAAGGAAAATACGAGAAACGTTGTCAAGAGGATGAAATACTTGTTGAAAAAGAGCTTAACTCAACAATTGTACTCCTAACACAACGGATTATGGATACCTTATTGAAAGATAATTTTAATCCTGATACATTATATTTTTGTCATGAAAAAGGTAATGAAGAAATACAATGTTTCAAGTGTCGTAGATTCGGACATATTGCAAAACATTGTTCTAGCAGAAAAGCTCAGAAGTGCAACAAGGCTTACGTCTCCACTCTAGATGATATTACATAGGAAAAACCCTATAAAGGAATATCTAGATGTAATGCACTTCCTGCCAAATCTAACATCGATGTATCTTGTGAGTCTAATCAACTCCTAAAGAACTGTTTAGAAAAACTTGAGTTGGGAATTAAGGAAAGTCAAAGATTAAGTCTAGAACCTGAAAACCTTATGAAACCCCTGTCATATAAAACTCAAGAGGTAAAATCTGAGCAAGAAAAATTGGTTGACAAATCAAAAAGGTCTGAAGCTAATTATTCTAATAATATGTTAAGTTCTTTATGTGGAGAAAATAACCACACTGCAATCTTCCATGGAAATCCCCAATAAAAATTCATCAAGGCACTTCGCAAGGGCATAAAGATGTTGAAGGCTGGTGAAATTATTAGATCTCAAAAGAAGTTGCAGACTCTTGCAATAACAAGAGAAACAAAGAACACAAGGAAACACAATCTATTGTGTTTATAAATCATCCTAAGGATGTCTTTGTTACCTGTGGTGAGATTAATCCTCACCTCAACACACACTGATTGTGTTGAAAAATGAATCCTCACTTGTTTCCCAAATTCTGATTATAAGGAGGCATAAATTTGGGCAGAATGTGCAAATCTGTTCTCTAGGTAGTAATATTCTCATAATCGATATCTTTTACTTTTGGATTAATATATTCGGTTTCCATAAACCAAACTATATCACTCCTTTATTTTCTCCTATCATATATATATATATATATATATATACATATATTCTTCTTGTCTGAAAAAACACTATCTTGCATCAATGGAGAAATCGGTAAAAGAAGGGTTATCTCTTGATGATTTAGCACTTTTTGCATCGGTTATGACTAAAACTCGTGGTGTCTCACAACATGATAATCTTCAAGATTCTCTGAGAAAACAGATTCTTACTATTATAAGTTGTATTAGACACCATGAGCTAATGATAAAAGATTCAAAAGAAGTACTAGCTGATCTTCATTCTCAACTGTTTGAGATAAACAAATTATCTGCTGGAAAAGAAAGTGCTTAGAAGAATTTGAATCCAGTTTTCGAAAGTGATCTTCATAAGACTCGCGATTAGAAAAAAAATAGACATCGGTTTTTGATTGATTTCAATTATTGTATAAGGTATATTTCTGAATAAAACTATCAATTATTAATGAATAAAATTATTACTTTATAATTTTTCTTGTGATAGTTTTTCGATTACATAGCCTGTGCTTGAATGCTTTATATTATTGCTATGTGTTTATGGGATGTCTGATTTCGATTGTCATAACCTGAATATTCGATCTCATATGATGTGAACCCTTATGGTTTGTGTGACTTTTTGATTTAGCGGGATTAAGTTCTAGCCCATGTTGGTAGGCTTTATCAAAGGATCATAAGGTGTTCCGATTGAGACTCATATGTAAAAGTCACAATGTGTTTACATGAGTTGTGTTTAGCATAAAGCATATGTGTTTTGGGTTTTTAACTTTTTCTATTGGCATGCATTAGCTAAAACCGATTCAACCTTTCTCTGGTAAAGGTTGCTCTTTGTTGTTGTTCTTTTGTTCTTGCGAGAGGATGACAACATAATGGGGGAGAGTTCTAACTTGAACTTGCGCTTAATGATATATCTTTATGGAGGGGAGAGGATGCGGAATCTGAGGTAACAAATTTGTTAGTTAAGCGTTTTCTTGTTTAAGAAAAGCCTGATTTAATTGCATATATTTTGCTTTTGCTTAACAAAATTTCGGTACAATTAATGTATATTCCGTTATGAGTGTATAAATGTGTGTGTGTGTGTGTGTGTGTGTGTGTGTGTGTGTGTGTGTGTGTGTGTGTGTGATTCAATTGTTTCCGGCTAAGAAAAACTGTGTCAATTTATTTGACTTATTATTTGGTATCTTCTTTATTGTTTGATATCAAGTGTCTTTGCTTAACGAAATTTCGGTGCTATAATGTCTATGTTTGTTTCAATTGCTTACGGTTAAGAGAAATAATTGTGCAATTCAATTTATTTGGTTTGTATGTATTGCTTATGGCTTAACGAAATACGGGATCATTTGTTTAGTCCAATTCGATTCCGGATAAGAGAAACTAAGTTAATTCTGATCTTAGTTAGACTTATCAAATTGAAGGATTCGGTTATTCAAGTCTAATCGAATGCCTTGACAAGAAATACTAGTTAACTTACCTAGTACTTGTCTTGTCTAAAGTGAAAGGTCTAAGTTATTGTCTGAATAATTAGAACCTGATGAGAAAAATAAAGTTAATTCTGATCTTTATTTTGGTCTTATCGAATAAGCGATTGTCATTCTCGGCCTTGGAAGCTTTGTCCAAGGCCACGACACCATGTCGCGCGCCATTCTCGGCCATGACAGCTTTGGCCAAGGCAATGGCACGGTCCCGCACGTAAATTTGGCCACTACGCCATTCCCTATTTTATCTCCATAAAATAGGCCAATCAAAGGCTACGTGGTAATTTAGTACTCCATTATCTCACTTGCAGATTATGTCCTTGAATATTTCTCTCCATTTTGGTTATGGCATCGTGCCACTTTTATGCCACTAGTATACCACGCTAAATTATAGCGCATAAACTAGCCTTTAATGAGCCAATAAATTCCATAACAAGGCACGATTGCGCCCTAATCCCACGGATGGATTTGGATAAGTTGTTTTCACAACAACTCCAATTTAACACGTCTATAAGGCATATCAACGGCTACGATTTAACATAAATAAGATGAGATCTATGATTCATCAAAAACACCTAAGAAACATCAAAATACGTCACATGGGGGGATTCTTCATGGGGTATTGGTCTAGTGGTCTACGGCAACATGCAGCCTGGAAACACCCCGTGTGAAGAGTTAGAATTGGCACAATCACGGCAGTTAGGAGAGATAGTGGGTGCAATATAAAAGGGATTTCCAGAAACTTTCCTAAATTATTTCTCACTATCCCACCATATCCATGTCTCCATAACTCACGACTCCCACAACTCAGGAGATTGTCATTGCGTATTCTAAACTATTATAAATAGGATATTTAGTCTATTCAGAAGATAAAACAAGGTTTCATATCCAAAAGCTCTGTATTCTTCCTAGTTTTCAATACCCAACACACACACAATTCAATACCATTGCCAATTTCTTAAACTTTTCTGCTTCCCTCCCCTAAGATCAACCCATCTTCCTCTCCATTGTGACCGAAGCAGGACGAAACGGTTGCTATCGTGGTTTAGGCTTGTCCTGTTCGATTTTGATTTTCGAACCTAAAAAGAAAGTACCACAGCGGTGCATTTTTTTTTACCTGGAAGTAATTTTTAGGTACTAACAGTAGTAAAAAGGATTCGTTGAAGACTTGTGAAAATTGATTTTAGACCTAATTTGTAAAACTAAAAATAGAAAAACTCAGACAACAGTGATATCAAAATTAAAAGAATATTGAGGCTAAGATTACACTATTTCCCTGTTGTCAAAGTGATTTTAATTCAATAATTATAATTATGCAATTCACACATTCAATTTGATTCTAAAATATTGCAAAAGTAGATTTTCAGAATAACAATTCTAAACCGAAAGCACGGGGTGTCAAAAACCCTATGCTAAGCATATACCATCAGTAGAAATCACAATTGCTTAACACATATCATTTTATCAAATTTTTAACCAAGGCGATTAATTATAAAAGAATTGCACAAATTAAATAAATAAGAAATCCCACTTTTTTATTGGGAAAATAGCTTCCTCTTTCGCCTCACCAATGGTGTTTAGCTCCTCATGTTGGAAACACGCTCAAAATGATTGATCATAGCTCAAATGGTGTTTACAAAGAAGATAAGGAGAGAAAATAATAAAAGCAGCAAGTTTGCAACGTTTTCTGGCCGTTACAGACTCACTGTTACAATGAAAGTTGTAGATTCAAAATAAGTGTTGCGGAAGCTTCTGTTACAAATGAAATTGTTGCAGAAAAATGGTATTAAACAGTAAGAATAAACAATGGTTTTTAAACGATTATCTTCAGCTGTTAATTGTTCTTCGTGTTCTTCTTCACTTGCAGCAGCAGAAAACTTCTCCGCAGCTCTAATTCTTGCTCTCTACTCTGCCCCAACTCTCCATAAGCCTTCTAATGACATCCACCACCCTTTATATAGCCAACATGACCAAAGATACTAGACAATAACTCTAAATAATCCTTGATTAATCACTTTATTCTCTACTTCCATTTACGGAAATAACTTCCATTTTTATCTCCTTCACGCGTCTGCAGCTGTCAAACTCCATCCCAACTTGTTAAATACACATCCCAACTCGTTAAATACACATCCCAGAAGTAATCCAACACTCTGCAACCACATGCCAAACACTGAAAAACTCGGGAAAGAATAACCAAATCCCGTGAATGTCTCACTTCTCTGTTTTACTAAAAATCCACGTTACATTCCTATTTTCTCAAATCCAAAAGACATATCATCCTTGTATTGGTGTAACATGTTAGAGCACTTCTCGGTCAAACTCGCATTCGTTGCTATCTCAAGCATGTTTGTCAATGTTAGTGATCAAAACTATAAGTCTTGATTTCTAGTCTACTTATAGATTTCTCGGACTAGGACATAGATTGTGTAGTTGAGCCTTAGACTTCACGGCGTTCATCATTTGAAGACGAAGAACTACTAAGGAGAGCTTGTGGAACTTCATCAACAAAAGGTATGTGGAGACTGAAACTCATCTATCACTTGGAAAGTCTATTTCTACTTTATCTCCTATATTGAGACATAAGTCGTATTACAATATAGTTTTCTATTATACACAATTTGAGATTTTGAGTTGAGTTTAACTCGCTTACATATTTCTCGAAATATGTGTTGGCAAGCTTTGGCTTTGACCAAGTTCATCTTATATTCTTGACGCAAGTCAAAGGATGATCATATGAAAATTGCCGAGTAACATCTTACATGGTTTGTGTGATACAATCATTTTGTGTAGACTTGGAATGTTTCGTTATGATTATTTCAATAACTTGAAAATTGCTTTGATGCTAATAGTGTGTGAAAACGGCTATTGTCATCCTCTAAGAAAGTTTTAATGATTGAAATAAGAGTAACCATTATTGGATTTGACATGTTGTGTACTCTTGCACATATGTAATCCATGTCCGGGACCTGTTGGCTTGAGAAATCCGGGAACCTAAGTATGCGTACCCGTTCACGTACTGGCGTAAGGTTCATGTCCGAATATTTCTGCGGGTATTTCAAGTATGCGTACACATTTGCATACTTGAACATTAAAGTTCTAAAATCGGTTGTGTACATGAACTTAAATTTTTATATAATAAGGAATACAATCTTTGCAAAACTGGGGCTATAATGTTCATGAATTGATTCGAGTGAATCAAACCGATTTTGCTTTAATTGTGTTCTTGTATACTTTTATGAGAATATAGCAATTGAATAACTCTTTAACTAGTTTCATTTGAGTCATTTGAACTAGTTATGGTTAAGATGAATAAGGTTGATATGAGAGTGTTCATATGGTTAGCCATACCCAAACATGTACATTCGTTGGTTCAAAAGTATTTAACCAAATGGTTAGCTATATGAGCACTTTCATATCAACCATATTCTTCTTTACCATAACTAGTTCAAATGACTCAAATGAACTAGTTAGAGAGTTGTTCAATTGCTTAGATCTTATAGAAGTATATGTAGGATCAGAATATCGCAACACCAACACCTCTGCGAAATTCATAAACGTTACGTAGTGAAGGCGTCGCAGACGAGTAAAATAAGTGACGCAATGGATGACGACAGCCAGAACACGAGAAAGGTGTGAAGACCTAGAGAGATCTAGGAGTGTCACGAGATTATGCATTTGTACACTTGCGACACTTCGCAAATCGTTCCCGAAAATAAAA